>VACF01000622.1:0-57273 GCA_006891605.1 Pleurozium schreberi
CATTTGATATTGCCACTTCACCACTTCATGGAAAATGAAAAAAAAAACACTGATTCCGACGTTAGAAAAATATGAAACCATGTGCATTAAATTCCTCTTGAGTTCCCTTATAACATAATAAACCAATATTTTGATGGCCTAAGTTGCTCTTGTAGAAGGCCAGAGCCCAATGGAATTTTTTGGCAGTTTTTTTTGGCAATTTACAACAAGGTAACAAGCCATGCATCCATAACATTCAATAGCAAGCATGGTCTCTACACTGATGGTGTGGAATATTCCACATCCAACATCCTTTGCATCCTCCACATGTCCAATTAGCTACTGAGGAAGGTTGTTGGATGTGGTATATTCCACACCATCTACCCTATGCCAAGGCAGTGCGAGAGCACGCTATTGAATGGTATGGAGGCCTCTTGGAACATAAATAGTAAATTTTGAATGAGATCGCCAAAAAAATTCAAATTAAAAAAATCTTGGATGAAATCATTAGATTGTGGATGAAAATAGAAATATAGATATGTGATATGTGAAAATGTAATGTTTTCTATCCAATATGTGGATAAATGTGGAAATCTTGGTTGAAATTTGGAGCACTACTATAACATTTAATATCACCACTTTCACTACAAAAAAAGCAAGGACGTAAATGACTTGTTCACAATAATTGTAGAAGTCCCTTCTTCTCCACAATGACTACAAGATAGTCATTTTGTAGTCATTTTAGACTTATAGTCATCTAATTGGCCAGCCAATATCTCTTTACAGATTAAATTCAAGTCTCCTCCCTTAGATCTAGGAGGGAATATTTCAATCTATAAGGCAGAATGGTTTGGATTGGTTAAGAATATTAAGGTAAAAGTACCAATTACCAACCACACCCAGTACGCAAGCATTATTTCCAACCTTACGCTGGAATTTAAGCTTGGAATGTGTTTTTCTATCATTTTAAAGATTGGAATTAAAAATACTATAACACATGTCCCGAAATAGAAACAAGAGAGCAATTATTGAATGATTGGAATTGGAAGACTCTAGATATTGGTTATTGGTCCAGAGTACTTTTTGTCTCTCAAAATTCACAGTAATTTCACAGATGTGGATTTTGTTTTTTCTGTTTGTAATCCTGTGTGTTGAAATTTTGAGGTAATGTCCCCGCAGATTTCACATTGCGTTTAATTTGATTTCAATGTCCACCGCGAGCTTGGTCTGCAACCTCTCCTACACATTCGAAGCCTTCCTGCCGCGACTCTCTGCAAGCAACAAGACGAAAGGAAGAGTTGGGCGTCTGAGTTTCGTCGCTATCAAAAACTCTGGGATGGATTCTTCACAAGGTTCAGGTGATAGGTATGCGGATCAACATGCTGTTTTCTTATTGCCTTGGGATGCATGCTTTCATRACTGTGCTACCCTAAAATTGAACTACGCCGCTCATAGTACAAATTCAAAGCCGTGCAGGATAGCTCATYAAACAAGAAATGATTAGAAAATGCAAGCTAGAAATGAAAATGGAACTCATACGCTTTGATATCAATCTGCAAGCCTAACACATTTATCACATAGTAGGGAGAGGATAGTGAAACTGTTAGGGGATCTTATTCCATTTCCTATACTGAACCTCCGATACCACAGCAAGTCTTTGGTTGGCCCTCAATTTGCAAGTTCTGTGTAAGCACGACCTACTACATGGCCATGGCCACTGACAATCTTTGAGTTGAAATGGCGTTGTCGACTGTCCCGTCAATAGTGGTTTTCCATCTCCCTTTTTGAACGATTGATAAAAAATTCGATCTCAAGTGCGGTCCTTGTACTCAAAATGTCAAAGTGATCCCTCCACAGCTCTATAGGTTAAATTGCTTCAACTGCCGCAAAATGTATCCTCTCCCTTATTTTGTCAAGCTGATTGTATATATTCTTGTTAGCTTTCTACTTTGCAGGAAGTTCAATAATATCCGCATGCTACTGTTGGTTGATTTGCTGTAGGCGTTACACCGGCAGAGTGTTAGGACCACCACCTCAAGACTCAGATTGGTGGGACAAGAAGATGCGCTCCGGTGCCGTGGTTATTCCAGAAACCAGCAAATCTGGGTACCGCATGTATTATTATGGAAGGGACTCGGATGAGTGGGCGAAGGGGGTGACGCCCTTCAACGCCGCCCTCCCCACGGGGCGCAATGGCTTGGCTTTCAGCGAGGATGGGCTTCRCTTTGAGCGTTACAAAGGTCACCTGAGTGGGGGTGCCATCATGGATCCCTCTCCGGAGTATGATGCCTTTGACGCTGTGCACTTGGGGGTCAGTGACGTCTTGTATGAACCCACTGAGGATGTCTGGCGGATGTTCTACTTTGGTGGTGGCTATGAGGAGTCGCCCCTTCCAACAAATCCAGAGAAATTGTTCAGGTGCTTGCAAACAGTGAATGTTTGAATGGGCGGTCTTGTTGAATGTGGTATTGACAACGTCATTAGTTGCGGATGATGGTTTTGGGCCTCTTTGGGGGGGCGGGGGGGCAGTTTTGAGTAAGTCATGTGGGAACCTTCTTTWGTCCAAATTTAGTGTTTAGTTGACCACATTCAGTGTTCTTCGATKATTCTGGTGGTATAAAATATGACCCTATCTGAATTCTATTATTTCCACATTATGTCAATCAAATTGATCATTCTAAACCATGAATCCTGTTTCTTTAGGGGTTAGGAAGTGAAGTAGTTTATGGTGAGGTCTTGGCTGAATSCATGTTGATGTTTCCCTTGTCATGTGTTTGCAGGGGGTTGAAGTTACAGCCTGGTGTGGCTACATCAAAGGATGGACTGGCATTTGAAGCAAGGGAGGGCCCGATCCTGGAGTTGGGAGAGAAAGGTGCTTGGGACCATGTTGGTGTTTCGTGGCCTAGAGTCCTGCGTCCCGAGGGTACGTTACTCTCCTGACCATGGTTTGGGGTTTTCACAGAAGTATTAGCGTAGAGGACGTTATTTTTAAGCGCTTTAACCAATAATTAGGAGTGTTCTTTCACTTGGAGATCACTAGAGAGCTGTGGAAATCACTTTTGAGTCAGAGAGGCAAACTCCCGTGAGATCAATTCTATATCATAATGAATTTATATGCAATCAGTCCAATTGGGAGGCTGTAGACCACTCTTGTAGACAACCCTATTTCCATTCACTGAATATTAGTGGGTTTAGACATATGATGAGTTGCTGTTGGCAACAGGGGTCAATATAGGAGATGGGGTCATTCCTAACGGTTTCAGTACCCTGTACCTTATAGTTTCATCTACATCTCTACTAGTAGGTTATAACTTGATATTGGGCAATTTTGCGTGTATWTAGGAACTGGAGAAGGACGGTGGCTGCTGACCTACCATACACGAGAGACGGGAGGTCCGAACAACCTTGGATTCTATTCTGCAGGGGTGGCAACGTCGACAGATGGGAGACACTGGCAGAAGCAAAGCAAAGTCTTGTCCACCGGGGAGCCAGGAACATGGGATGAAGGCGGCGTGTCGGTTCGCCATGTGCTTCGAGTGAGTGGCAAGTAYGTCATGTTTTACGAGGGCTGCAACTACAAGTTTGAGTTTGCAATTGGCCTGGCTGTTTCAGACGATGGCTTGGTTTGGCACAGGGATACCGAGGTTGGACCCGAGCSTGGAGGTCCCATTTTGAAAGCTCGAGTCGGTGAGAATGTGTGGGATAATATTATTGTTGGAACACCGTACGTTCTGGCCATGGACGACGGGAGCTTCCGTATGTATTACTTAGGAGTTGGGAAACTGCAGGGTGATGAAGCCTCCAAGCAAGGGATTGGACTGGCAGTCAGTGATGGCCCCAATTACCGATCCTGGAGAAGGTTCAACGAGTGATCCCAATCTCCTGCTGTTCCTATTCCTTTCGGCTTGARTAGATTGTGCAGACAATTTGGAGTGATATTTCGAGACTTTCCCTTCTTCCAAAGTGATGAGCATTGGAC
This sequence comes from Pleurozium schreberi, assembly GCA_006891605.1. Classification (NCBI taxonomy): domain Eukaryota; kingdom Viridiplantae; phylum Streptophyta; class Bryopsida; order Hypnales; family Hylocomiaceae; genus Pleurozium; species Pleurozium schreberi. Next base: position 3,959 of record VACF01000622.1, read on the forward strand.
CAGGGATGTGCAGATCCGGATTACATTCTAAAAGTAAAACTGTGTACAAAATTTCGTAATGCTGAGTTGTTAGCAAGTTTTCTGATGCTCATTTATCTGCTTGTATTCCGAGCTTTAATTRTCTCTCCATTAATAGACTTGTTTGAAAGTCTGTTTGCCCGCCTGGAAGTAGTTCAGCATTGTCACCTGGATGCTTGATGTTTATACTGGTCGTGTTCAATGAGCGGCGCGTATTTACGCAAGAAACTCGGTATACTTGTGGGAGGGGCTAATACATACCGCATCATCTTAGCTGCACACGCCACACAATACTATAAACATAATGAAGTAAAATTGAAAGAACATTTCAAGTGTAGTTTATACTACTTTGCCTTTGCCATAAAATCGTTGACTGTAAAGCCATACTTGCAAATTACCTATACCCATTGAAGGAAGCTAACTTGCAAATGGAGTAATTAATGAACGTAACCAACCAAGTTCATGAACATTTGGTAAGGTCTGTTTAAAGTAAAAAATATGGATACGTTTTCAAAAGGAAATTCAAGAGGTGAAGACGAGACGTGACCCTCCTGAGAGTTCTTATTGTTGCAATATTATAAGTTAGAGAGATATGATAAACATTCTAAACATGAATGGGTCCCTATACACAAAAGACTGAATCGTTAAAACACCAGCCAGTACCTGATAGGTAGTAGTCTAGCTCCCCATAACTCTCAGCTTCTTGTCTGATAAATGGTGCGGTACATCTGAAGAATGCAAAACAGTGTGAATCAATCAACAATCAATATATCAGTCCAAGATTTTTCTTCACATCCATCACCCACCCATCACATAAGTTAAGAACAGCATCAATTGGGAACAGAAACTTTGTTAAAAAGATCATTTCTTGAATGTCTTTAGCTTACGCAGTAGTTGGTGTGATAATAAAATCTGCCTTCTCGAAGACATCGTAATGATGTTGCATACTACGACACCTGCACAGAGAGTCCGAGTCCAATTAACTCCAGTTCCTTCATAAGACAGAGATTATCTCCTTTTCTCCTTTTTAACCCTAAAAGGACATTGCACTAAAAGGACATTGCAGGCACAAAGTGCCCACTGGATGACAGAGAATCCTTCTTCTATGTAAGACAAAAGTGCAAATGTTCATCCTTGGAATTTTCTGTGAAAAGGGGAGGTCTTGTGCAGTAGTTTGACCTCCAATGAGTGTTCTTAAGCTTTTGGAGCAAACTTTCAAAGGGACCCTAGTGCAATAGAGCTTCTAATAAAAATCACTCTTTGAAGTAATAAACCTCTCTACAGTGATGTGTCAGATTGGTCCCAGCCCGGGCTACATACAAACATCAAGACTGCAAATGATCTTCCTTTAACCTTTAATGTAATAACCTCTGTACAAGAATGTGTCATACCGCTCCTGGCCCAGCTCTTATTGGAAGTGCTGCTGTACTAAGAACTGATTAGTAATGTTATGTCAAGCACTTGCAAGGCTCCAACCACAATGGTTAACATATATAAATGCGRACCTTATACGTTGTGCGGTGACAAATTCTCTGTTGTTGAAACATTGGAACATGGAGACACTTGCACGGACATCTCCGCCTGATTTGGTTTGACCTCTGTCARAATGCCATTGGACAACACACACATCAGGGTCAAGTTTCCTACAATTGGAATGGATCCAAATTAACTTCTACCAAATTTCGTTTTTCAAAACTAGCAATTCTTCAGCATTGTGGGGTGAGAAATGGAGCCACACAGACGAACAAAGTGAATCTCTTGTACAGTGACTACACTTAGTTTTGATGACCTCCCTCAATGAATAAATGAAATGCTCTCAAGATATGCAAATTTTTTTTATGTTATGGCATAATACTTGTACATACTGTACTAGACTTTGTGCTTTACAATACAGTTTGAAGAAAATCAGGTCATTTTGGGCATCCATACTCAAGCCCCGGCCTTTCTTCAGTCAAAAAATAAAATGAGTTGGAAATTTAAAGAATTTGGCAGAAACTGTGAACTTAAATCATGATGTAGAGTAGTTTATAGAACCATTCTGCGGAAGGTAAAATCATTTTGAACTTTCGTTACAGTGAAATGTTGGTCAAGGGCACTAATTCTCAAAATCAAACCACCAATTAAAGCAAAAATCTCTAGTTTGAATAGCCCACGTACAGGTTACAAAAGTCGATRCCAATGGAAGCAGCTGATTCACTGCCAATAGTAATGAAATGTGACATTTGCATCTCCGTAAGCTCTGGGATTGCAACCTCCACAACCTACAGCCGATACAAAATTGGAAGTCAATCATCCYCTGAAGTGTACACCCATGGTACATTCTCTGCATAGAACTTAGTATCTCCCGAGCTGCACCCCTTTCATAATGAAACAGTTTGTGTCTTCATCAACTAATAAAACTTCAGASACTGAGTTCCTCTGTTCACAGTGGGTATGTCAACAATACCTAGAACTGCTTATTGGAGACTTAATTTTAAGAAACTAGTTGAGAATGCTTACCTTGCATCCGTAAGTATCCTGCATTTGCTGTAAAGCTTTGTCACATGCATCTCTAATGGGATCATCAGAATCATTAAACCACTGTTCCGACACCCGCCACTCAAGTTCAGAAAAACTCAGCAAATTATAGCATTATACCAAACCTTCACACCAGAAATATTCAATTGCTTAAATCACACCAGTAAATCGAGAACAGTTCCGTGCTCACCTTCGAATACTTGGCAAATTTAATATCGCCAATTGCCTTTGCCATGACCGTCGGCTCCATGTGAGGAATGGTGGCTGGAGGCTAGAATCGTGAAATCAAGCAATGAATTAAAAATAATTGGCAGTCTAATTGACAGAAAAACTTGTTTCCGATTSTAGAGGATACATACTACATTAACCTCAAAGCTCAATTGCAAGGAAAGAGGAAGGAAGAACTCACAGGAACGGACACAAGTCGATCAGAGGGGAGGTGTCCTTGCACAGCTGCATACCTGCAAAAGCATACATTTGGGTCCATCAAAACCAAACCCTAACATTGTGAGGAAAAATGGGAGTCAGAGTATTGTTGCGTTCAATCTGTCTGTCTGGCCCTTGGGGTCGGGCTTGGGTTTAGGGTTTAGGGTTTAGGGTTACCCTGACTCTCCTTTTGCAATGAATTCTTTTTTTCATTAGCACACAAAAAAAAAAAAAATGTGGAGAATAGGAAGAGAAAATGTGCTTACATAATGTGTGCATCCTCCACAGAAGCCGTGAGCGTTCCCAACATTCCCACTGTCCAGCCCAATGGCAAAAGACTATACGTGCCAGCACCACGTACCATCATTGAGCAATCAAACAGTTTAAAAAATGTGCAACAAAATCGGTTCAWAACTTCCTGTGAATCTCCCTACAACTTGGGTTCTAGTCGAAACCATTCTTGAGCTGAAGRACAAACTTCTGGAATGCATCCAACCCGCTTTCATCTCATCACCTCGGGTCTCAACTTTTTTGATGGCATTATTTGAATGTGCGACAAGTGTTATTTTCTATTGGACTTTCCAWAAAAATTATTGAAAGAATTGATTTGATTTCGTTAGTTTGTTTTGTTTTGAGTGGGCAGGAGTGTATTTTAAAAGCTGACGGAAAGAATGGAAGAACGCACCCCGACTTGGTTATCCGTCCAAAAGTGGGTTTGTGGCCAACCACCCCACACAATGCAGCAGGCATACGTACTGAGCCTGCACAATAACAGGTGAGCTCATATGACCAAAGCTTTGTTTAATATGATTTGCAGCAATGCTGCCCTTCTGAGTGGTAATGACTCAATATTAATCCACCCCCCTGTCCAATTCTTTCCAAAAATCACAAAACCCTAATTCCCCCCTGCCCAAATTCTTTCCAAAAATCACAAAACCCTAATTCTCCCCTGCCCAAATTCTTTCCAAAAGTCACGAAACCCTAATTCCCCCCTACCCAAATTCTTTCCAAAAGTCACAAAACCCTAGAAAACTCCATTTGCACAGAAAGCTCGTAACCATTGCTATCGTAATGAAGCGGAGCCGCATTCAATTCCATTTACCTCCGCCATCCACGCCCAAAGCACCTGGGCACAAGCCAGCAGCCACAGAAGCTGCAGAACCTCCTGAAGACCCTCCTGTCGCCCTTGATCGATCATGTGGGTTGCGGGTCGGCCTGCTCGCGACACATCTTTATCAGGGGCTTCCAAATTGAAGACGTTTCCATTGAATCCACCATCCAGTGGTCACAAATGTGGCAAAATTGAGAAAATTTGGACACAATAAAATTGAATTGCTACTGAAAAAATAACAAAAACCAGTGTTTGAATCGGGGTTTCAGCTAATTAGCAACCGGGACGAGTAATGGAAATCACATTTAGGACCACTGCTTCCACCAGATCAACAGCAAAGCTAGAATTTTGTGTCGTAGCAGTTCGCTACATAATTAAGTTCTAAGAGAGCCAGCATCCACTATCTGGATTATGAATGTTTTCAAGAGCTTACAGGAGCTTACAGGAAACGGATGAAGTACATCTACGTGCGTTGAGAGAGCAAATTTTATCTATTTTTCAACAATGCGACAAGCAATGTGAAGGAAAAATGGCTGTGTACCCATAATGCGGATTGATGCCTGTGGTTCCGATGCCGAGCTCATGCATGTTGGTTTTGCCAACCATGACAGCTCCACAATCCCTCAAGCGCTTCACAGCAGTAGCGTCCTCCTTAACGTCTCTTGCTTTGGCCATCCACGTGCTTCCTCCTTCCAATTTTTTCACAAGGCCACCAATATTTTTGAGCTTCAGCAGATCAGAAAACCTAAATCTGTCATTCACACCGAATCTCGAACTGCATTCTAGTCTGCAAATGGAGGCTCCCTGAGTCCCCCGAGCGTTACATTGACGGTAAGAATAGCATGTTTCAAACCGCCAAACTTCCAAGTGCACAAAGCTTTAAGAACTAGGATTGGTGCAGATTTTTAGGTTCCCCTCAGRTGCCTAAAAAACTGCCAATCCTTGCACGAGTTTGGCATTTCTAAGTGAAAGGCAACTCTAGTGATGCGCCAAGATAAAATCTTCAAAGAAAAAAAGCATTGTAGAAGTGGGTATATATGTATATCATTTTCGAAGTACTTAGTCAATCAAATTATGAGACATTTCACAACCTGCACCGACACCTATGTTATCAAAACCGAGACACTATCCTCCGAAGTACACTAAGATTTCGTAGGGGAGAGAAAAATCGGTACCTTTCACTGGGGTACTCACATACTCAACCTCCCCAACACCCTCCGATGGCACCACCGGCGGCTCCGTACCGTCCGCCATCACGTCACGCGCGTACTACCCAGCGTTTCAGCTCTTCAGCACTCGCTCTAGCTAGCTACCTTGCTTGCTCTCGCTCTCGCTAACTTAGCTTTGTACTTCCAGATCGAAATGTAACCAGCGATCGAGGCTTCACTTGAATCTCCCTCCGTCGGCCCTACCTAAGAATCGAACCTATGCTATAAAAGATCCAAACATCTCCTGACAGCAATTAATTAACCTTCTGCAACCCAGCTACTGTAGCTAGCTCTGCAATTAATCATGTCAGCCCAGCAAGGCTCAGACGTCACTTAATGCAACTCAGAAAGCACGCAATCGAAATCATGCAACCCAAACCTGTGTACTGTGTGTAGCCGTGTAGCGTCTCCCTGAACGACAAACGTCGTTGGAGTGCCAAGACTCAAGAGGCCATTCTGACAGTCCTAGCCCTGCTCTGTGGCCGGCTTCGATCCCTAGACTGCAGCGTCACGTGCCAGGAGACCGAAATCGTCAAGCACTTACCCCGTTTCTTCCTTTCTTTCAGGAACTTAATTTGTTCGGGACCTAACAGAGATCGATCAATGTAAGCTTAAGTTAAGTATTCGGGGAACAACAACCGAGAGTCCGAGACAGTTCCATTACTTCCACATGCGACTGTACTCCACGATGAGCACAGCATTAAACTGCAATACGGCATGAACACATATTGTATTGTTATACTTACAATTAGTAGGTGGCCAGGGGATCACCAGACATCGTCATTATTGATATCCATTGCAGCTAGAATTGAAGAGCTAGCGAAGAGTGATCATGGCGATTGAGGAAGATCGAAGCTCACTCTTCGAAAGCTGAGCCCTGGAGTGATAAATCATCACCGAGCTAAAGCCCTGGAGGGATGTGTGGCGGTTGAAGAAGCTCGAAGCAAGATGCACGTGAACTTGCTAACTGGGTACGGTGGCCGCGTTTTGCAGCGTGAGTTTTCGAGATTCTGAAGGAAATGTACCTTGAGAATGATGGTTGATGCATGCTGCGCATTCAGCAGTTGGTGACGTACTGGTAAGCTTACTGGCCTTCGTGGCAGAGATCTTTCTGACGTCCCATCGATCCAGTTTGCCGTCTTGATGCGCAGGGAGCTATGGTAGCTCGTGCTTCTATCTCACGGCCGTAGTCCCAATTGATCGCCAGCCGTAGCTTCAGTGTCGACTCATTAAATTTTATGCTCAAACCCCAATCACGTAATGTATGAGGTTGCTGAAAACTGTCGCATCCGGGAGAGAGAAGTCAAGTACATACTGGGATGTGCAGGGATATGATGTCCATTATTCCTCCATACATATCTCCCATAAATTCGGCCCAAGATCCATGTGTCCCAAATTGGCAATTTATGCTCACAAAACTTCGCAGAATCAACACTCTCTACTAAAAAAAAGGCTACTCCCTCCGTTTCTGAAAAAGACCCGTGTTCCCTTTGAATTTTACAAAGGAAACAGGGGGCTTTTTCAGAAACGGAGGGAGTATTATCCCCTAAGTGATTTCGAGGACACATTGTGTCCCGTCAATTCATATGTGGCCCTTATTCTCCTACTTCCATGAAGTATTTGTTTAGTATGTAAATTATAAAATTGAAGATATGATAGCCATTGATTTTCTCATGATTTTGCAAAAAAATTGTAATGTCCATTGTTGATAGGAGAGGCTGCCGAACACACTCAACAATGTATTTCAAGAAAAATGCGTTTACAGCTTCCACAGCATATACACCCATCCATCCCTTTGTTCGCATGTGCCTTGACCGACTACGCCGGTTTATTGCAATTATAGTTGCTTTGTTGGCACCTGGGGACTGCGACAAGAGCATCTTACGCGTGTTTAAATGAGATTTTGGGTTTTAGATTTTTTTTAATACAGTGCGTATGTATACAAGCCCCCAAATGAGGCCATGAGGGAGCTTCAAGCTTCATAATATTTTCAAAATTATTAACACGTCTGATGTAGCCAAAAACTGTGTAGCTCAATAGAAGACTTCAACATGCATTCAGAAAAAAAAAATGAACAATAAACCACTCACTTACAAGGTTGTGTATATCGCACTTGAAAAATCTACAAATGGATTCAAAGACATTCAAAACCACTTAGGGGATATTCAAACTTCAATCATTCTTCAGAATGTGTTTGAGGGTCACATTCATAAAAAAATTGGGTCTATAGGCAATATATGTGTGAGAACACCTGTAAAGTCAAGTGTAACATGTTATTTTCAAAATTGGATAGACTTTTGGTAATGTAGTTTTGTTGAGCTTTTGAGCCTCATAGCTCAAATTTTCTTTGCAAAGAAGATTTATGGACTTCATATTTGACTAGAGCCTCTAGAGCCTCAAGTTAGGAGGTACAACTAATATCCAATTTTTCAAAGCAAAATGTTATGTTCCCCTTATATGAGTTGCAGTCTTGAATATATATATATATTAATATGTTTTCAACCATAGGGTTTTTTCTCCAATCTAGTAAAAGAAAAGAAGGAAAACAAAATCCAATATTTTTTTTACAAATGCCTAAATTCTCAAAAAAACATTTTAGTTTGAAAAAACTTTAATAGAAGCGGTTAAGGTAGTGTGTGTGTTTGTGATTCTCTACATTTAGTGTTAAGAGTAAGTCTAGTTCAAAGATGTACCTCATTTCATTTCTAAGACTCATGTTGACATGACTTTTCAACACTAATTTAATTGAGTGTATCTTGGAGCATTTTGTTGTAGAAAATCAAGTATGTGTTGCACTTGTAGAAAAGTAGTTATGGTTTATAATCCAAAAAAGTTGATCTATGATCTCCTAAGTAGAAATCCTCCCATGTCTTTGCAAAAGAAAGTGAGCTCAAGGGTTTGTACTTGTATGAAATATGATCCATATGTAAATGGCAATTTGCGGTACMCTCTCAAATTAATAACTAAAAACTATAGTGAACATAGATCATTAGATTATAGATTTCTAACGCTTGAACAAATCAATTTCAAAAAATTCTTACAAAAAAGATAGAACAAGGGGCACTTCAAACTACCTCCTAAGTCTCAACCTTTTAAGGCTTGGTTCAAGGTCAAATTCCAACTTTCCTTGGGTTATGGAAGGTGAAAAAAATATCAAATGTGGGACATGGGACTTTGTAGTGCTAAGTCCCAGCTTGTCTCTTGAACAGTATTTTATAGCAATGGAATGCCCCAAAATTGGTCGAAATCATTGTTTTGTAATTGGAATGTGAAAAGTAAAATCATTGTTTTGTAAGCACTTTTAGCATCAAATCTACTTTGGATACAATTGGACAAGATTTTAGCCAATGAGGATGGTTTACAATGTGTTTGTCTCCTAATTCAGTTTATAATGAAAACAATAATTATGCCATATTTAACTACTTTTGGACTATTCAATGAATTTCAGACTTTACGTCCAAAAGTCTCTAGATTATAACATTGGGAGATCTCCCGATGTTTTGCATAGATTTCCTGATGTTTTGCATTATCTCCGGATAACCATTTTTTTTCTCCCAATGACCATTGTTAATTTTGGACTTTCAAAAGTCCAAAAGTAGTTAAATGTGGCATAATTGGCAATTGAAGGCCAACTTGAGTATCTGCCTTGTTAGATCCAATTTGACCTCTAATTCCCACTTCCTTTGCACCAAGGCTTTTTTCTTTGTCTTTTGGTGCCAAATTGCACAAAAAAAATAATTTGGCTAAAAAATGCCAAAAAAAATGTCAAACAACTTTGGATGAAATTGCCAAACAACTTTGAACTCAAAAAAATCTTATATGAAATCGCGAGATTGTGGATGAAAGCCATATTATTCTTCCAATATGTGGATGAATGTTGTAATTTAGAGCACCACTATAACATTTAATATTGCCACTTTGGCACTTCGTAAAAAATGAAAAAAAAACCTACTTTGCACCCAAACTCCTCCAAAGTACTTCCACATAGGCATTGGGCAATGATGCAAGACTTGGAACATAGTGTGAAGTTTCAAGTTTTTTCAATTTCCAACCCTTCTCCAATCAAATTTTGTGAATTTAGTGAGATTTGGGACTTGGAACATAGTGTGAAGTGGCCCTTTATGTAAGGTAGTTTGCTCTAAAAGTGTCCATGCTCTTAGGTACCATACAACTTCAAAAAATTGTAACTAATTCCATGAAGATCCAAAAAATATGAAATGACTTGGATTAGATGCCAATTCCATTTGTCTTTTTACAAAAAAATTGTGAAAATTGTTTGAGGGAAAATTAGCTTCCCCAAGAAGGCAATCAACTCTTAAATGGCTACTTTAAGAGCGGACTACCTTAACCCATAAATGATGTCACAGTTGTTTGGTGTCCAATGAATGACAAGAAATTCTCCTATGTAGATCCTTGGAATTAGGGGCGGAAAGGGGAGATCATCTACAGTAGCTTGACTTCCAATGAGTTCTTTTGGATTTTTTTTAAACCAATGATTCCATGGTATCAAAACGGAAGATATACATGGTCATCATTACGTTCTTTAACCCTTGAACGTCAACACGAACATTTGGCATCCGATGGATGACAAAAAATCTTTCTATGTGGGACAAAAATTCAACTATTCATTTCCAAAATTTTGTGTGGAAAGGGGAGATCTTTTGAAGTAGTTTGACTTCCAATGAATGCTTTTGGAATTTTTGGAACTAGTGATTCCTATGGTATCAAAATGGATGATTTCACAATCACTAGAGTCCATCCTTCTGGGGTTAAAGGTTCAGTAGAAATTTCTTAGGACGAACTTCAAACCTCAAATCTTGTAGTCGAGCCCATTAAGGTGGGTACACCCAAAAGTGCACCTGACCTTAAAGTGCCATCTATAGTTCGTGTACATTTCCAAAATCAGTCATGTACACAAACTGTAGATGGCGCTTTCAGAAACAAACTTTGACCCTTAACTTTTGCATGCTGCATCCAAATGCTGTGTTTTTTGGTGCACTGGACCATGCTTTCATTTGCCAACAAGACTATATGAAAATCTGAACAACTTAATAATAGTAACTAGGTGTAGCACCAACAAGTGGCACTTTTAGGTGTACCTATCCTTATAGTCTTCAATCAGCAATACTCCTAAACTCCATTCATTACAAAAAGTTTGAGCCTTGCAGGGGCTGCTGCGATTGCGTTTTGCCACCCCCGTGATGCTAATACAGAAAAAAAAATTAGAAAAAAAAAAAATCTTTTAATCTTTAAATTAAATTTAAAAAATAAAGTTTAAAAAAAAAAGGATTAAGATGACAAGTTGTTGACGTGGTCGTACTAGAGCCACATCAGATCCAATTTCTTAAAAATAAAAAATAATTTTTTTTTCTCTCTAATTAGGTGCACCAGAACTCGCGGCCCCAGGCCCCTTCCAGGGTTCAAACTTTTTGTAATGGTTTTTGCATATGGAGGCCATAATACGGAGGGCTTATGAAAGGTGAACCGGCCAACTACCCCAACAGAGCCCGTACCGCTCGCAGGGTAAGTTAGACTGCCCGCACAGGCAGACTTTGCAGAGCACCAAGGAGTTGGAAAAGCAAGCTGCACCATAAATGTGGGCAACTGTGCATGTTGCAAGTGTTTTGGTTTGTTTTAACCCCTCATTGCCAAAGCTTCCTCGTACTCCGCAGCAACAATCTAGATTGAATCCCAGGCTTGAAGAGATTTCAGGGAAGAGGTTTGAGCAAAGGATTGTGTCAAGATGGTGGACGCAGCAGCTTTGGTGATCGGTGTCATCTTGTTCGTGGTCCTGTCGCCAGGCCTGTTGCTGCAAATCCCCGGCGATGACCGCCCCGTGGAGTTCACCAACCAGCGCACCAGCATCGCGTCCGTCGTGGTGCACGCCGTGGTGTTTATCTTGCTCTTCTGGCTCCTGCAGTGGCTCTTCCATGTCCACGGGGGCGCCAAGGTCGACTAAACTGTACAATTCGGCCTTCAATTTCTCGAGGTCTTGACTGTGAGTAATGCTCTGTCACCCCTCTTGACGATGTTTTCTTTAGGGTTTGTAGTTTCTTGGGTGTAAGATTCTTGCATTTTCTTTGGTTATTCAGTTATTCTTTGGTGTGATTTCCGGTGGATGTGGCTTTCGGATTCTAGTGCTGTATCTGATGGACATTCACCCTCAGTTTCTAGATGTGATTGCTTGATATGTTGTGGCGTGAATTCTAGCCCAGTGTGGCCGTAAGGGTTCGCTTTAGATGTTGGACTGGGGTTAGGGTGTGTGTCTGTTTTATTAGTACTTCTTAGGAGTTTTTGCATGTGCATATCATGTACTTTCAGTTTCTAGATGCGATTGCTTTTTTGCTTTAGCGTATGAATTCTAACTGCGTATGGCCAGGAGGGGCTTTGAGATGGTGGTCTTGAGTTTTGGGATTAATGTTTCTTTTATGTAATTACTGATTTACTCATTTGTTTTGTTTTGTATGCACAGGAAGTGAAGGTGGAGGATGTTTAAAGGATTTTCTGAGGATTATGTAGCTAGTGTCCTACATGTAAAAGCAGGTGTGGTTGGGATGCCTGGTGGGCTCATTGTGCTACTTATGAAAAGTGAATTTAGCTACTTCGTTGATCTTTTTATGATGATATGTGCATTTGAATCTTACCTTCTGTGGGAGGCTGGCGAAATATGAAAAGTTATTCCGGCTTCTGAGCTATGGTTTCACTGCCTCGTGTGGGATTGTTTTGTACTGAAGGTCAGAAATGGATATGGGTATATTGGATGGTTTTATCTTCAATGCATTCAAATATGTTTGTAGACATTCCATGGAGTACACGTACTTAACTTTAATTTGAGATAGCTCTTATAAAATCATGAAATGTCTTCTAAAAATGTGTAATGGGATGATTGCATGTGCTCAAATCACATTGAGTTGTTTTCTTCCTAGATTGAGGTTTAGATTGAGGTTTAGACCCCACCTTTATGACCTTCTACAACAGATTGGGTGAATACCTATTGTCATCTCTTGTGGAAAAACATTCATGTTAGATTGAAAAGACTTTTAGTTTTTGTTTATTGAGGATATGATCTATGCTTATGAATAAATAAATAATACTATTAAGTTTTTTGAAAGTATGTCAATACTTCACTACAACATGGGGTAGCCCCTTTTGTTTAGTAGTGCATGTGCATTGGTGAGGTTTTATAGATTATTTTACCCCCTTAGATCTATTGTTACTAAAATCGTCAAAAATTGACCTTTCTACATTTGAAATGCACTTGTAAAACTTTTAAAATGTGGATCATTGTTGTATCAATGGCATTTGAATGTCAATTTATAAACAATCAAAACAAACAAGGACGTTGTGATTGTGAGGCTCTGTCTTTGGTGAACAATAATATTGATAGTAGTATTGAAACAAAAATATTTGAACCAAAATTAATAGTGGGGAAATTGATATAGGTGATTGCATGTTAGGAAGGAAGGAAGTATTTTTACATTCATTGATCATAAGATGTTGGTTAGGAATTTGTAGAACAAACTTAAAAAACAAAGGTCTTATTAGAATATTAATTAATACTAAAAGATTAAGAAATTGAAACACTACAAAGATTGACATCTTCACCTATGGCTAGTAGAGACAACCCTCTCTCCAAAAGTGTTGTCCAAAAAAAACTCACTCTAGTCAAATTAAGGAGTCTATTCGGGCAACCTCCCTCAACCTCTTTTGTGTTTTCAAGCCGGCAACTAGTTCCAAAGAGGCTTCACTTTTGAAGCACTATAGGGCATTCCACGTATACTACTTAGGGACAATAGATGGTAGCTCCATCCCTATTATAACACCATCTTATGACTTTGTAGCATATTATTATCAAAAGGGATATTTTTCATGTTTACCACAAGAAGTTGTAGATGCAAATTGCAAATTTTGAGACTCATGATTTTCAATGGGCTAGATGGATTCATGATTGGGCATTATTTCTAAAACTAAAAATTGGAAAGAAGACTATGAGAGRTGTATTTTYACCTTACAAATTCATTGTTGATGTTTTGTATCCTATGAAGCTTTGTTTTTAATCACCATTTGAAGGGGAAAAAAGGATTGCCTAGAAGAAAAGCACATTGGAATCTTCTTCAATCAAGCACTTGTATGGTTATGAGAAAAGCATTTGGAATTCTAAAAGGAAAATGGCACATGTTACTAAAAAGAATTGACAGGTCACTCTTGAATGTGCTTGACATTATTACATCTTTAGGTCTACACATTCTGTGCATTTTAGAGAATGATAAATTTTCTATGGACTAGGCTAAAGAAACAAAGGCAAAGTTGCAAGCTAAAGCCAATATGACACTGGGAACAAGTATTTTTCCTCTGACTCTAGAACCATCATTAAAGGAAATGAAGTAAGTAAGGTGGGTACACCCAAAAGCGCAGGTGACCTTAAAGGGCCATCTACACTCCGTGTACATTTCCAAAATCAATCATGTACACAAATTGTAGATGGCGTTTTTAGAAACAAACTTTGACCCTTAATAACTTTTGCATACTGTATCCAAAGGCTTCATTTTTTGGTGCATTTGCACCGTGCTTTCATTTGCCAACAAGACAATATGAAATTCTGATCAGACTAATAATAGTAACTAGACACAATACCAATTTGTGGCGCTTTTGGGTGTACCCACCTTACAAAATGTAAATCCACTCAATTGACTCCACTCAATTGACTATTCATAGGGAACATTCAGTGAGTAAGGGTGGAAGACAGGTATTTTGAAGTCCCTTCTAGTGTATCAAATGTGGCAAGCATGGGTAGAAAAGCTTTGACGAATAATCAAACCATTGCCGATTTATTACACCTAACTTCACAATTGAAATATAGTAGAAGTATAGTAAGCATCCAATCTACTTCACTCAGACCCTCAAAGAGGTACACTGATTTATCCTACTAGTGCGCACGAGGGTTTTTTTTGGCTTTTTGGTGCCAAATTGCACTAGAAAAAATAATTTGGCCACAAAATGCCAAAAATAATGTCAAAAAACTTGGATGAAATCACCAAACAACTTTGAATTTTTTTTTAAAGTGAGATGAAATTGCCAAATTGTGGATGAAAACCATACTATACATCCAATATGTGGACGAATGTTGTAATTTGGAGCACCACAATAACATTTAATATTTCCACTGTGGCACTTCATAAAAAATGAAAAAAAAGCCCTGGTGCGCACCACTAATTCACCAATACCACTATTTTAAATCAGTGAAGGCTGAAATTTGACTGCAGTGTGCTAATTTCCACTAATTTTGTGCACCCTCGCTAATTGAAATAAGTCAATGTAGCTTGAACTTTTGTTGTCCTAAAGGGTTAGAGCGTCACAAAGGATATAGCGCCACCACTTCATGCTCAWTCGTTTTACATGGACGATGTAAAAGAAAGGAAAGATGGAGCCATAAGATTTCTTGTTCTCACACTCGTTGAATGAAAAATGGCTCCAATCAAGAGAGCGTCAAAATCCTTGACGACAGTASAACGGCATGAGCTGAAAGGGCCGTGGGCCAAGTAGCAAATCCGTTTGAATTGATGTTACACAATTTCTGTTCCTATACTTCAGTCTACTTGTCTGTCTARAGGGTATAATGCTGGAGCTYGAGTTTAGATTAATYACTGTGCTAATCGATTCCACATAGATCTTATATACACGGCAAGTGACCAAAGAGCTAGCCCCGCAGAGACGTAGAGTAGACTAACACCTGCTGCTCCAAGCGCTACTCCACCCCTGCAATTTCATAAACCATGTTGTTTGAAAAAAATTCACCAGTGCAGGAAAAGAAACATCAAACAATTACAACCGACTCTTGAGATWGTCAAAAGATATTACATACCCGCCATCCCGGCCAGCCAGTAACAATGTGAGAGCCACCATTTGCGCCGCAGTTTTCCACTTGCCTAAACTATTTACCGCCACAGCCTGCAAGTCCAGTTATTCTCAAGTCAAGCAAAGTACCCCGAAACCGGCAGTCCTAGAGCCGCGAAAAATTCCAGAGCAGTGGGGAAACAACACGCTCCCCATTGTATCACGGCACCATATCTATTTTCAATTGAGAAGGGTCTGAAAGCACTCTAAACAGCTTGGGTGAATAGATAGAGTTCGCATTGCTTCCTATCTGGAGTTCAAGACACCCTGGAAGCAATCTAGATTCTTATTGCAAAGCTGTTGAGGGAGCACCTCAAGAATGTTGCAAAATAACAGAATTATGCAATCAAATACAAACAAGCATAATAATCAGTAAGAAGTGCGCATTCCTAAGTGCAGCTAAGAGCGTTGCATGAAATGTCCATAGCAAGACAGACTGTACCTTGTGAACGTCCCCACCTTGAGATGCGGCCCACTCTCGTAATGCGGACATAGTAATCTGCATAGCGCGATAGCTCATAAGAATAGTTCTTGTAACCAAAACAAGGAACAAAATTCCAAGACCAAATGTAACAAAGATGACAGACATCCGATTCTTTAAGACCTTGGAATTCCTTCATAATGTATATAATCCTCTCTGAACAGAGTAAAGGAATGTTGAGAGGCGACTGTACCTCACGTCCAATGATGGCAGTCGCTGGCAAGGGGAGAAGCCAAGGGCCAACTTTAGCCAGCGCTGCTATTGGGGGTCTAGTGCACAGCAAGACCAACGTAGTGGCTACCATCAACTGCACCAACCAACCAACTCTATTCAGGAACCCTACGTAACAAAATTAAGTCAAGTTCTATACATACAAGTGCATTCAAATCTTGCTTCCCAAAGCAACTGCCCAAACCAGAACGGAGGATGAGGCTCACCTTATCAGCAACAGGATCCAAGAAAGCACCAAACTCAGAGCTCGATCCCATCTGCATTTCAACAGAATCAATTACCCTGCTGAATACCATCAATCGTAACACCAACATCCTCCTCTAGGCTTACCAAGGAACGCTGACTTGTTAACCTAAGATACTGTATTTCTTCACTTTCAACACTATGATTGAATAAGACAAAGATTAMTAATACTCCGTACAGACTTTCAGGAGTATGATACTCTTTTCCCAGACTGCATCTTGTTGTTTGATTTTGTATCGAATCTCCTGTAGGTTTGGGCACACAAGAAAACTAACAAGTACATATACCAAATTGACCTAAACAAGGCAAAGAAGGGTACCGGCAAGCAATGCAGGCACTGCCGCGACTCGGCTCAACGTCAAGATGGTCGGCAACGTTAGAAACTTCTTCTCCGAGGACCCCAAATTACTTTTCTCGGCAGATAATCCATCATCACCACTCTTCACACACCGAACACAAAACTCCTCACTCGAGATCACATGCCCAAGGCGCCTCACGCCCATCTGGGGCGACATCGCTGCGAATTCTCCAGCATCTCCGCCAAAGATCCCCGGCCCACACTCCCTTCTAGATTCTTCGAAACGACCACCACGGCGCACAAGAGATCTGCACCCTAGACCAACTCTGCTTCTCGTCACATGCCGTAAAGCAGCAGCGGGGGGCAACGCCAACAACGTCGTCGCCGACGAGCTACAATGAACACCAAATCTCATGTCAGCTGCTGGAGTACTACTGATCCGCACCCTCGAATTCGATTTACTTCCCCCAGAAAAGAATTGCGGAGAAAATGCAAAAGTCAGAAATCTATCAACGTCAAATCATGCAACTGCCTGTAACATCCGAATTGCCACAAAGGTTCGCATCTTGGGGAGTCCATACATTACATCATGGTGCTTGACGATTGCTTGCTGAAGAGGGTGGCAGGAAATTGCGAAAAGCTGGGAAGATGCCGAATACTTGATGCGAGAACTGGCTGTCACTTAGGTTTGCGATGTCGTGGGTGGGAGATTATTGAGATTCTTAGTGCGGCGAAAGCTTTTGCTTTTTCGGCTATGTCCCGGGTCCCGGGAAGTACGGTTTGCACAAAAATGGAAAGTTTGTTTGTACGGATGGAAAATTATTCGAATGGATGGAACTCTTGAAATTCAAAAATATAAAAGAAAATTGGAGGGTTGAAATCTTGAGTAGGTTGGTTTCAAAATAATTTGAAATCAATCATTGATGCATCATTACTATACCCAATGGTAAGAATTGCCAAAATGTTTTTTTTTTTTAAAATAGTTGTTTCAATTTTAGGATATTATATTTTCAAAAATAGACTTTTTTGTACTAAAAATATGAATCTTTTTTTTTATTTTTAAGCATTTTCTAAAATTACATTTTGCAACCTTGATTAATATCTAAAAATAAAAGTTGTTTTGGGGGCATATTGAGTCGTAAGATCTTGCACAAGTCATGCATGAAAATGCGTAGAATGTTTTTTATACACTTTAGTGTATAAAGTGGTACATGTAGATTGTTAGATATTAGTGTTCAAAGTGAAAAGAATAGATTGTTTTTTGCCTTACATAACTAGGATTTTAGACTTTGAATCCCTTTAACTCACCTTTTTTCTACTACAATATTATTTAAAAGTTCAAAATTGAAATGTATCAATCCTAGTGATCAAATTGTTGTAGCAAGTAATCTACCACTCCTAGGGATGTTTTATTTTTAAAATTGTTAAAATTGAGTTCAAAATTGAATCATATACATTATTATTTCAAGAAGATTCTATAATTGCCTACAATACAATGCACTTCATAACTTGCACATCACTAATCCAATAATAACTAATAAAAATTAAAGAGTCAATTCAATTCCTTTGGGACCAGAAAATGATCCAAATTTCCAAAATTATGTAGATGTATTGTAATTTGCAACTTGGAATAATAATTTAATGATGAATTTTAAATTAAAGTCAAAGATTATGATCAATAGATCATCTTCACATGGCTAGATCTATTTCTCCACCAACCAATATTTTTCAATAAATTTTGAAACCTAAAATTGAAAATTCTTTCTAATTATGTTGATTATAAATTAAATATTTGTAAATCTCAAGAGTTTTTTTATGAATGCAACTTGTTAAGCTGTGATTATGATGATTTTTCAAGATTTATATTTTACCTATTTACTCCAATTGTTGTTGAAGGATAATTTTTTGAAATGAGAAAGTTATTTTTGAAGTCAGACATAGTTATGCTTTTTAACCATAGAAGAACTGCAAAGGAAATTAGTGAAAGTCTAAACTATGAAAATATAAGAGAATTAACTATGAAAATCTATAATTATTTGGATAGATAAAAGACTAGAGATTGAGTATTTAAAGACATATTTGTTTGTATTTGTTATTCAAAAGTGACACATTTCACAATATTTAAGTTGAAACCTAAATCCATACCTATCTTAGATTTTAGACCTACATGTGCATGTATGTTACAATTTTTGATGCTAGAATCATGCCATTATAATTGAATTGACCATTAAACAAAAGAACTCATATTTGTTTTCCAACCAATGCCAAAATGACCGAATCTTCAAATTCTAATACTCTATTTTGTGATACTTACACTTTAAACATCAATTTTGCTAACTTGGTGGTAATTTGATTGCAAGAAACATTGGAATGAATTATAATTTTGTGTCACACTTTGGAGGATGATATGTATTTTAGCTAACTTTTGCATTATACCTTTTAACCCCTACAGGACTTGATCCATTGTGAAGTGGTCAAACATAATGTCTAAGCTAAAGTCACCCTTGGAAACTGTGTTCAAACAATAATATTATATTTTTGTTACTTGAAACTCTAAATTTTATATCACTTAGAGAAATTTCAATTTATTTTGTGAAAAATTGTAATTGTTATCATTTTTATTGCAAAAATTGAACATAAATGAGAAAAAATAACAAAAGCGACCCAAATTATTTGAATTTTTTTTAAGAGTTACAAGTAGCAATGGAAATTAGTGTGAAAAGTTTTCAATTGTTTATTTTATTTTTTACACCCAAAACAATCACAACAAAACCTTGAAGTTATATTCAACTATTAAACCAAATTTATCCTTTTATTTAATTGATGTATAAATTTTTTTATTTTTTTCTATTGCACAAATTCATTTGCTATTTTTTCAATAATTTTGATGGAAAAATCAAATTATTGTGAATTTTAAAGGCTTTAGGTGGAAATAGAAATATATAAATTACAATATATATTAGAATAATCTGTAGTTTTTACCATAAATGAATGGTAGAATGGGAAACATAATTTTACAGTTTAAAAGTAAAATTCACGTCAAGAAAAGAAAATATGGTATTCACTTGGTATTCCATCCCTTTCAAACATTTCACGATGATTGTCCTAAAATACAAATCTACACTTGTCCTAGATTGTGACTCGAAATTTAAGATATATATCACAATCTTTGATGCAGGAAATTTGCAATCCATATTCTAGGTATCACTTGGACAATTGAGCTCTAAAGACTTTTTGACTTGCAATTGTTTATTACCAGTTTTGCAAAGAAATTGATTTCTCTTGCACCTCAATCATTTGTTCTAAAATGAGCTTTAATCTGCTGGAAATTCATCTGATGTACAACTGACATTAATTTGTTGGCACTAAGGTAGTCTGCTCTTAGAACAACAATTTAAGAGTTGATTGTGTTTTGGGGGAAGTCAAACTCCTTGAGAAAATTCTCAAAAGATTTTTAATTGTAGGATCAAAATTGAAATTGGCATCTAAACTATTTGTAAGTTGTTTCATATTTTTTGGACCTTCATGGAATTAGTTATGAATTTTTGAAGTTGAAATGCAATGGTCACTAAAAGCGACCCTCTCCTAAAATGTGCACTGTTGGTACTTTGAAGAAAGCAAAAAGTACCTCTATGATAGTGGCTGCCAATTAACTGAGACCACATTACATTACATATATCTCATAGAGTTTGATAAGGTTAGACAGACTGATTGAGCGAAAGTGCCGGTAAGACCAAAGAGACCAATGCAGACTCAGTCTTGGTCAGTCAACTGAGTGATCAAACTAATAAGTTGAAAAAATGACACCAGTTATGCACTTTGCAGTCTGAACTATTTGATTTCTTCGACTGTCGATACACTAAGAACTTGAAAACAGCCTTCACATCTAAAGTGAATGCAAATGGTAGCATCTAACCTTAATAAAAAAAATGAGGTGGCCTTGTAAGTGACATTCAACTTTTCGGAACTTGGAGTGATATAACTTTCTTACTGTCTGCGACCTGCCACAGGAGAGATGTTGAGATGTGATTGGCAAAGTGCACTAGTACAACGATGGCAGATGACTTGCACAAATTGCTACGAGTGCTCATGGCAATGTTTGTCCCTGATATGCAGTTCACCTGCACAAATTGCTCACTCAAGGAGTTACCTACATTTGGGAATTAAATGTTACAAATTGAGCAGTAATCACCTGGTGTTCGGAGCAGGGACCCCTGACAGCAGAGGAGTCCCTCACATCACGAATTTAGAAAAATCCATGTATCAGTACCCAATCTACTTCGGCATAAAATGGATTTCTCGATCACACCAAAGAATGATGTGTTAATTGGCACCCATCATCTCAATTGCATTCATTGGTGTCACCGACCACAATCAATATGGGCGTTAGTTGACGCTCATACCATGTCAGACTCCACCTTGTGCTTGATATTCGCCAGCAGTGCATGWGCAGCCTCACATTTTCTTAGCATTGATCATTTCTGCATTTGACAACTGACTATGGTCACGCCTTCAAGATTGTGGGGAGRGTCAACGAGGAGAATCGCCTGGCTTTCGCATACTAGGCTTCCTTTTCACCTTCGGTAGCTGCAGGAATATTCGATGCGCAACACTATCAGAAACTGTGTTTCAAAGACAAATAAAGAGATGGCATTCGCCTTAAAGGCTCAGGATTCAAGATGTTACAGCCATGCAGGCATACCCGAAAACATAAACTCAGCTTCAATAGCCAAAAGAATCGTCCTGAATCTTTCTATGCTGAAATGAGAAAGCATGAACTTAACCTTGCTAATCGGATCAGCAATGGATATCTACACTAATAAATCCCTTCAACCAGGTGCCACACACTCCAATCACTTAACTAAACCCGCAAACTACTATCGAGAGACAAGAGAAAGATACCTCCACAGTTGACGTAGGTTTAGGTCGCGCAGGATCAGCGGGTGTCTTGGCCCCAGGGACAGAGTTAGGCGCACGGCTTCTCTGCCGCAACAAAGCCTCTGCAGCAGAAAGCTCCTCTCGCAATGACATTTCCGTCTCATCCTTAAGTGCTAACTCCGCCCTCAAGTCTTCAACATATGATGTCAACTGTCGAACTGCCTGCTCGTTTCAAAATGTTTTTTTATCACCAATTCATCTAGAGAAACATTTGGAGACCCTTTCCACACAGACAAATTAATTACCAAAACGAAAAGAAAGCACAATATGTAGCTAATACAGTTTTTCAATTCAAAAATATGGATGWTGTGGGACTTCTGAGAAGGAGCAGCAAAATTGTGACGCCAAACGACAAACAAGAGGCATGGCTACARAACCTTGGACATCAGTTAGGCAACCACGTGAAAAAAATAAGCAATTGTAATCATGTACCAATAACGAGCTAGAGAAGAGATCAAATGCTCGTTGAGTTGCTTCTCTCTCCTGCTGAAGAAAGCCCGATGCTGTGTCCAGTTGCTCCTGCAAGTAGGTTATCTTATCCTTCGCTAATATCATSGCCTGTTTCAAGACGACCATTTACACTTGTGTGAGCCCACGATTCTTTCACCCCAAGTAACAATTACTCGGCGCATGGTTCATGWTAGGAAATAGAAAAGCAAAAARATTCTCGGCAACCTGGAAGCAAAAAATTTACATGAAGACCATGATTACTGTACGATGAATGGGCTTCAGTCTTTGAACATTACTTGAGTGGCAGTCTTTAATGTCTGGGAAGATTCAATTGCCTCCAGTCGCAGCATTTCCAGAAGATTATCCCGGGCTTCAATCTCCTCTTGCATCTGTTCTATCTCCGGTGACTGTATTCAAAAGGATGAGCACATCAATAAATCGTGCCTTCTCAATTTTGTATGTTATAATCGATAGATACGAATTGGAGATGCCAGTTAGAAAGAAGCAAATAGGACCACGAGACAACATAAGAAAASAAGACAATCTTCAAGAAATGAGTCCTCAGCCTGCCTTCAGGCAGGTTTTCTGCCCGCATCTCCATCAGGAACTGCATGGCTCTCCATATATGGAAGTGCATCAGATGAGACTACACGGGACCTAAAAACAACTGTTCACTTGAAACAACTTCGACAGAACGTTCAAGTGAACATTGCGACAACTGTCAGTCAGGACACAATTGTGCTACTGAATCTGTCTCTCAAAGGAAATAAGCTCCTGACCTTCGAACTTATTTCGCTTCCTCTATGGTCCAACCCTTCAGCAACATCCTGCGTGTCATTCACTCAAAACATTCAGCACTCAGAGAAATCRAGCCTATCATAATCTGCTCATCAACATGAAAATTCTTTCAAAGCATAGACTAGACACCGCAGCCTAGAAATCTCACAACTTTCAGCAAAGCAAATGAAGARCCGCATGAAAGGCCAGGCTTTGACAATTGAATCAAATATCTCAAGAAAGCAGAAGTGTGATGCAAAGCGTAAGTAAACACGTGACAGGAGAATCACCCACTCCAGAAAAGACGAAGTCCTCAGACAGAGCAGAAGCTTCCAGATTCTGCACAGAAGAAAATGAAGATCGTTACAACTAAGAGATTGTCGCACGCGTCGGTTAACCAACCGACGACRAAGTTTAAGAGTGGGTWAGTTACWTCGGTGTGGCCGTTCATCATTCAAAACAATGAAAACTSGTCACATTGGTTGCTAAGAATTACCTCYGCATGCTTTACAAGGCCATTTTCCAGTCCATCCAAAGTTCTGTTAACTGCTTCGAGTAATTGGCTGGCGTGCTGATATGATGCACCAATCCGAGTTTCTACCTGCGCTTTCCAGGGTTCAACATGCGACTGCTCGGAGCCCGATTCTTCCACTGATTCAACCTCGTCTTCCGCTCCCTCAGCTCTAGATTCACCAGTCATCGCGTTTTCTTTAAGCTTGTCATACAGCCTGSAATAATAAGAAAAGTACAACTGATATATGAATTCCTACTCTACTAATTCCGCGACAATCACCCTAGCAATCACCACACTCTCCACCAGGCCAAAAGCCATTCTGACAGGAAATAGCGTCCGTCGCCTAAACACTAGGGTCTCCAACACTTCCGCACTATGAATGGACTGACCATCTGTCTCCTCTTGCTCTAGCTTAATGTGGAACGAGCATCGTCGTCACACGTTCGATGCGGCCGAAGTTCACAGAAACATGAAATAMGAAAAAAAAGGTAACCACTTGTTGTTTCAGCATCAACACAGACGTTTMGGATGCAATCACTGAGGGAAGCTCRAGCATCGGAGCTGACTCCCGGCTCCGACTGTAAGCTCCCAACATCGCCCAATCAACGATGTCTTGCCAAGGTTCGATTGCAGCCAAACGCACTCCTCAAAATGCACCCTTGTGCGTACAACGCTAAACCCTGGCAATTCGTAGCGCTAAATGACTCACTGATATGTAAATTTCAAGACCAAAGTGAGACGCTTCATTGATGATTTCGACATCACAATCCATACGTCACTGTGCGTAGTTCGCAGTTCTTGGCACCCGACTATTACTGCTAACAAGAAAAAAAATCCATTATGAAAGAGGGGAAAAAATGCACCCGTACTCATTGGACTCGTCATTTTCGCTACTCAAGTTGAGCGACAACTCTTGACGCGAAACAAACGAGCCATCGTCGCCTTGACTGTTGGAAAATAGCACCGCCAGAGTACCGAATTCATTCGAGTGAGCAGTCCCATTTATCACTGGCCCCGACCTCGCATCGTCAAAAGCTCCCATCTTGTACCCGCGTTCTCCGGACCTCCTTCGGCTCACAAAACAGCACTTTCTCCACAAGCCATGAAATGACTGGCACTTGCAAGTGACCGGTGACGCCGTGCTCGCGCATTGCAAAGGCCTCAATGCTGTCCATCGCACCGCAGTAGCCATAACAATTCCCAATGCTGAAAACCACTATCCTCCCCACCCACCCACCCCCACCCCCCGCTACCGATTCCGCCTCCAACCATTCATTGCACAATTCTCCCCTCCTCAACTCAAGACTCGTTCCTAGCACCGATTTGAGGGATAATCTTATATTTTATACCTCAAAAATATACTCAAAAACAATGCAATTACCTATAATTAAAGTTCTCTTGCATGGAGCTTGCAATTTGTAAGGTGTGGTTTTTAGAGACTCCATACTTACCCACAAACTAAAACTCCTCATAACTTTTAGCTCACTAATCCAAATGGAATGATTCAAAGCTTTACACTTATATATAATTGTAAAGAACCAATTTCAAATTTTTATTTTCACGAAAAGCATTTTTTAAAGAAGTTTTTTGGCTGTCCGAGCTGCCCAAAGTTCAAAGGATATCACATATCATGTAATAACTTTTTAACAATGTAGTCAAAGGTTATGAAAACTATTGGGCCTTAAAGCTACTCTTTGAACACATGTTGTGTAAAAATTTCAAAGAAAAAGAATGAAAACTTCATTCATAGTGAGCTGCACAAAATTGCTATGTTGCCAAAAACTGCAGCTTGGTCCTTGAGGGGTTAATAATTCAAATTAAATTTTAAAAATTACATTTTGAAACCAACAATTAGATTTGACAAAGGTGCATGCAATTTATGGATTTGAGGACCTTTAGAAGTTAACTTTTTAAAGACCAAATTGTGAAGATGTAATTTAAAATTCAATTAAAAATAAAAAATTTATGACAATTTTCATACAAATGTTGTAAAATATGATCCATTGATCAAATCCATAATTATTTGTTAAATCTACTATTCCACTAACCAATATTTTATTTTGTTTTCACAAAGTCAACATAGATTGAATATGCATAATTTTCACAAGATTTTTTTTTATGCATTTTGTACTCGGAAGTTCTTATTACGTTGCCTTTTTAGGATTTTGTATTTCTTATTTTTTAAATAATTTTTGACAAGATAGTTTTTGAACATGAATAGTTAATTTTTGAAGTCAAATATACATACATTTGTCATATTTGTAAAGAAAAGTTCTAAAAATCTCTTTTGTACAAAAATAAGAGAACTAACACATTAATCCATAGACATTTACAAAGGGATGGATAAAAAATCAATACTTTGTGTATTTGAGACATGTTTGTGTTCATTTATTGTTTCAAATATGAATGTTTGTTTCTTGAGGGGTTAAAAGACCAATTATAGATAGAATAGCTATGATCCAAATTGACTCTATTCTTTGATTACAACTCTTAAATTCTTAAACCAGACACTCTTAGTGTTAATTTTACTAAATTTTAGAAGGAATTTCTTAAGAATATTTTWAAAAATTCAAGAACATTATATATAGTACAAATATAATAAATAAAAACCACTAAATAAGCAAGAAAAATGGCATCATTAATCTTTGAAGGACATTGCAAGCATGATGGGCATTTTGAAGGCAAAACTTGAATTTTTTATATAGTTCTTAATTTAAAATGCTTTWAAGCTTGATAAAAAAAATGTAGCTTCAATAATCTACTTTTTGTTCTATTTTAATTTTTTTCAAATTTTTCAAAGTATAATATTTGAGAGATTTTGAAGATAGTATCTTGAAAGTTCAAAATACACCACTTTTAAACTTTTCTATTGAATCTCTCTACACTAAATAGTGAAATTAGGTTTCCTTTGCAATTAGGTTGCCTTCCTCCAAGAAAGTGACTGTAAAAGCCCTCAAAGTCAAAAAATATTTCTACAAATACTTCTATTTGTGCACATGGAAGTTTATGAGTTCCAAATACAGCAATTACTAATTTAAAAGTATGATATTTTTGTACATTAGCAATAAATATTTATATAGTGTGACATGTCGAGAAATTAGTGAGGGGCAACCTAATTTCACTATTTAGTGTAGGTGTGAGTTCAAAGAATATATCAATTACACCATAATATTTGTCACTATTATTTCCACTTTTTTTCAAAAWTTTTAATTATTTTAAGTATTCTTGTAAGTACTAAGATGTTTATAAAGATTAAAAAAAAAATAATATAAAATTTAATGTGATGTTTTGAATCACAAAAWATGATAATAAATTTTATAAATATATTAATACATGAAAAAATGTCAAATTTAAATGAGTGATCTAATATAAAAATCTATCGAAGTTTGACCAAGCCCAAATGCAAAATGTCTATTAACTAAAGGATTAATTGAGCAAAGAAGGCACAAACATGAAATGATTGATTTTGTTCAAATGTTTAATGATGGAATACAAGATATTAATGCCAAATTGGAATTTTCTTTGATTTCTACTCAAAAATAGGAGGCTTATAGTTCTAATGCTCAAGTTATATTCCAATAAATTTACCTCCAAACATGAAAAGTATTTGYATCTAATTCACTTGGATTTATATAATTTGGACTCATATTGAATTAGTTACGAGTTTTGAAGTTGGAATTGGGGTGTGCCTCCAAATTGTCTGACTTCGCTTAGAAATGTTCATTGTGTATAATTGAATCTTTTTCTATGTAATCTTGCGTAAGAGGACACTTTTTGAGGAGGACTAGTTTAAGCGCCCTCTAATATTGGTAGTTTTTTTCTTGRTAAAATYTTGTCAAAAGGTGAAATAGTATGGAGTTCTTTTTTCAAAATTCATCTTCAAGTCCCCCCAAAACAAATTTTAGTTGCTAAAAMTGATGCATGATCCCGTGCATGATAATCTTTAAATGTTGATGAATTCAACAAAATTGAATGAACATGTAGATGGTCAATGACTTCTATCTCTAAATGGCTACACGATGGATTTTGTTTCCTTAGCCTTAAGAAGAATTTTAGGAATAAGGTGGGAGGTCTACAAAGGCATCCATTTGAGGTTTAATAATTAATTTGGGGAACTAATAATCTTGAAATATTTTTCAATAAATTTTTCTTAACCCCTAAAGGTCCAAACACTGTTTTTTTTGGCAACATAGCAAGTTTGGGCAGCTCACTACGGATGAAATTTTTATTTTTTCTCTTAGAAAATTTCACACAAAATGTGTCCAAGGTTGGCTTTAAGGAGCAACAATATTCTTAACTTTTGACTATATGATTAAAAAGTTATTGCATGATATGTAATTTTCAACATTTGGTGGGCAACTCGGGCAGCTAAAAAAACTTCTTGAAAAATCACTTTTCTTTAAAGTTTTTTGAGCTATCCAAGCTGCCCTCCAAATGTTGAAAATTACATATCATGCAATAACTTTTTAATCATGTCATCAAAAGTTATGAATATTGTTGCTCCTTAACCCTTCAAGGACTAGAAGGACACAATGTGTCCTCTTCAAAGTTTTCAATGGCAGTTTCTTGGGAGGGTGAAACAAATCTTAATATTTTGTAAACTATGATTTTGTAGATAAAGAAGTTTTCATACTTCTTGCAAATTCCGATTTTCTAATTTTGAGTGTAAAAAGTAGTTAAAAATTTATTTAGGTTATGTAGTCGAATGTAGTCTAGTACGAAAAGGAAGCAAAAATAATGTTTTTTCATGAAAAGAGTACTAAAAATGGAAAACAAAACATGTTTGTAGATGTTTTCATTCTTTAATGCACATAAACAAAAAAAATTTGAAAAAATAAGTTCAAATTTTGTTTTTTAACAATTTTTAAAATAAAAGACTCAATCTAGTGTAATTACCAAAAAAAATGATTAGAATGATTTCAATATTTTATAAGATGTTCCAAATAATATAATAGTAATATCAATTTTGAATTTCAAAAATTTATGCATACATAAATTTTTATGAAATTTGTAGAGTCCAGTATGGTTGGTGTTGACTTTCTACTCTTCATGTTTGAAAATGTGTACAAATTTGAGAGAGTTTTTTATTTTTCAAATTTTCAAATAAAAGAATACAATTTTTCCTTTGGATTCCAAATAAAATTTTTTTAGGGGTGAAAATCCTTCATTTATCTTTTTATAAATTCTATTCTCCAAAAACTGCCTTTTTTGCCTATGAAGTTGATCATCCTAAATTGTTATAATCTAAAAATCTAACGGTCAAAATTTTCTACAATCAATTCTATGCATACTATATAAAGTAGTCTTTACTTTTGTATGCTTAAAAAAATATCAAAGTGGTACAATTCATTGAAATCCTCCATTGTCAAAACCGTGTTAGTCCTTGAGGGGTTAAAGCCACTCCTTGGGCACATTTTGTGTGAAATTTTCAAAGAAAAATAAATAAAATTTCCATCTGTAGTGAGCTGCCCCAACTTGCTATGTTGCCAAAAAACGGTGTTTGGACCTTTAGGGGTTAAAGAATGGATTGGTGCCTTTGGAAATCATATATAGTTTGATACTATGGCAATCTTTGGTTAAAAAAAAAATCCAAAAGCATTGATTGGAAGTCAAACTATTGTAAAAGATATTTTTAGAAATCTTTCTACACAAAATTTCAAGAGTAAATAGTTGCAATTTTATCCCACACCAAAAGAGTCTATATCATCCATCAACACAAAACGTATACCCACAACATTTAAGGCTTAAAAGACAAATGGAATTGGCATTTAAACCAAGTAATTTCCTTTTYTTTGGAACTTTGTGGAATTAATCATGAATTTCGAAGTTGAAATACAATAGTCATGTTTGGGCTCTAAATGCATCCACCTCCAAAATGTACACTACTTGCACATTGTTAGTGCACTTAGAAAACAAAATGTATTTGTGCATTAGATAGAGGTAGCCCTTTTTTTTTATTGGCATCATGGGACCAAATTGCACCATTTCAAAATAAATGTCTTCTTCTGCTAGATAAAAGTAAATTTTCCCAATTCTATTAAAAATGTAGATGAAGATGCCAAATTTGAATGAAAAAAAATGCAGGAATTGATGATCTCATAGTGTTTTTTGTTCCAATAGGTGGATGAATGCGTAAATACAATCATGGGGAACTAACACCTCCGTTGTCTTAGTACTATTGCATTATTGTTGCAATGGGTTCATAGTCCAACTTTGAAAGTTTACTATTGTAGTACAACATCAATACTGCAACAAATGTAACTTCAATGGGAACAATGCCCTTCATCGAAATAATATTCTTACAATGGTGTACTACAACAGTAAACTTTCAAAGTTGGACTGTGAACCCATTGAAATAATATTGTTTGAATGGGGATACTTTCCTGACGTCATGCTGCTTCACCAAATTTTAAGTGAACACCATCTACAGTAGCACTTTCTCGGAAAATAAAAAATGGGCTGGATTGAGCCCACGCGCTCTATGGACCTCACCACCCACCTTGAGTGCAACTGAATCAGCAGGAATCGAGGATTGATAYCCGGGAAGCAACAGAAAASCGATAACCTTTCCTGATGAAAAGCTCCTCCCGAATCAAGACCTCGATCAAGACCTCAATACGACCCTCTCAAAATCTCGCCATCCACCGAAGCGCAGACCGACTGCCAGCACAACACCCAACGCGACCCGGACCATTCACGGGCCCTGAATTGGCCGATATTGATCATTACATACGGTCCTCATCATGTATTGTACAGTATTGTACAGAAGCGCGAACCCAGCAGTAGCCGGCCCACGACGACGACGGACGGACGACGACAGACGCCGCTCTTTCAGTACTCACTTACTTACTATACTAGAGCACTCGGGAGCCGACGATATTCGTCAGAGGTGCTGGACGTGACTGACGTTGCAGAGCAAACCCTGGAGCGGGAGCTTGGAAGCACGCCATAGCTCGGAAGAGCCAAGGGCGGAGACGGACAGGGGAAGCGAGAGAGGAGCGCCCATCCGTGTAGCTCGTCGTGTTGGCCGTTATGGCGCAGAGCAACTGGGAGGCTGATAAGATGTAAGCCGCATCTCTGCTCTTTCAAGAGTGCCTTTCAAGTTTCTTGCCGTTTTCACCGTCGTCGTCACGTTTCGGGTAAATGCGGATGTGTTTCCGTTGCATTTCATTAGCTACAGATAGTTTCGGTGTCGGTGGATTTGTGCAATGGGGAGAGGGATGTGCAGGTTACTTTTTTGCTTTGTGTTTGGAGATTTCGAGTAGATGCTAGTTTAGGAATTTTTTTTGAGCCGTGCCTTTGGGGGACGGTGAGTTGGTCAAGTAATTGTTGAACCTTAAGCGGTATTCATGGTTGTCTCAGATTCTTAATCATCAGCATTTTTTTTAATTATTTTTTTCTGCTTGCTTTGGTGAGAATTGATACTGTGTTAGGTGGTGTTTGTTTGCGCGGTTACTTGTAAAGGTTGGAGGTGAAGCGGAGTTTATAAAAATTGACGTGTTTTTGTGCTGATTTACGTTTTATTTTTTCTGAATTTTGTGTTGCTTTCCAGCTCTTTTTAMATTGTCTTTTGGGCTCAATGTATCGGAATTCGTCCCTCGTCTGCTTTTGAAAGAGCCGAATTTATTTTTTTCGATTCTACATGGCTCATTCAAATTGCAGACAGCTCAAGTAGTCCTCTAGTGTAGYTTTCCATTTTGAATTGTATCACATTTCTGTTGCAAAAGCCAAGTTTAATAACCGCAGACTATAAGCAACATCCCGAGTACATATGCTCTTCTGAGCTTCATTTCTTCTTGTGTATATCTGTTTTGTGAATGCACTCTTGTGTGAGGACTTAGTTCAGGCGCCTCTTGGACTTGAATGCATCGAAGGAYAGCTCTGGCCAGGTAGACTGACGGTAAATGGGATCTAGTTAGGCTGTGAGATGCGAAATTTAAATACGAMTTCACATTGGATCTGACATACTCTGACCGGATAGCCTTACGCGCGATATCCAATATTGATCCTAGAAAGTAATTTTTATTTTAGGGGGGCCTTCCTCTGCGAGATTGAGTTTTTCGTTCACAAGGTACATACTCTCGATCTCGTGTGATTTAAAAAATAGAAGCTTGTCACGATGGCGGAACTTTTGGCTTTGATGTGCAGGCTTGATGTTTACATATACGACTATCTCATAAAGMGGAATCTCCAAGCATCAGCTAAGGCCTTTCTGAACGAGGGCAAAGTCTCGTCCGATCCTGTTGGTAATTTTTCTCTGAGCTTTCTTAATACGTAGATCCCACCCTCACCCTGATAATTGAATCGGATCTTCAGTGACGAAGTTTAACTGCCTGTATGTTGCCACCAGACGCTAGGATGKATCATGAGAGTTGGAGTGATCCCTAGCGAAACATGAGCTTTGTAGCYGACTGCTGTTATTTTTCTACCGCGTGATCCATTTAGCTTTCCATAATGGTGTGATTCTTCAGTTTCCAGTGTGTAGATCGTTGGCAAACACAGTGTCCGTGTGTTTTGCTTCAGCCCTCTGATGAGGTCTTTGTTTCTGTTTCTCTTTCAGCTATTGATGCACCTGGAGGGTTTCTGTTTGAATGGTGGTCGGTATTTTGGGATATCTTTATCGCGCGCACCAACGAGAAACATTCGGAGGTGGCAGCATCTTACATAGAGGTGAGTTGTTGTGATTCTACTTGGCACGGTATACGTTCCTGAGTGTTGCTGGCCGTGTTTGACGTTTCGCTGAGTCGTGTGAGGTTGCTCGAAAATAGTGGTGCCGAGGTATCAGAAGGTTGATACACTTTTATAATCCCGAAGGTGACTTCTGGGACTGCGGGAGTTGGGATTCAGCAATGTTTTTGGTATGGGTTCTATGAGGGTAACAGATAGTGGCGGTTGGTGGTTTGGATAGGAAGTGAAGGACATTGTTGGCTGTGACTAAGATTGCATGTCCTTGGCGTCGTGTTACTGATATGCTTTCAATACGTGAGGCGGGATCATGTCTTTCTTTCCGGAGCAAGCTGACATTGCTGGACCAGTTTGAATGTGTGGTGACTTTCGGTGTGCATGTTTATGGTGCTCAGACACAGCAGTTGAAGGCTCGTGAGCTGCAACAGGCCCAGCAGCAGCAACAGCAACAGCAACAGCATCAACAACAGGCCCAGCAGCAGCAACAACAACAAGCTCAACAGCAACAAGCACAACAACAGGCCCAACAGCAGCAGGCAGCACAGCAGCAGCAAGCTCAACAGCAGCAGGTGCAGCAACAACAAGTGCAGCAGCAGCAAGCTCAGCATCAGCAACAGCAGCAACAACAAGTCCAGCAGCAGCAGCAGCAGCAGCAGTTGCAGCAGATGCAACTGCAGATCTTACAACAGCGACATGCTCAACAACAACGAAGGGATGCGAGCACTCATCTGTTGAACGGGTCTGCGAATGGTTTGGGTGCAGAAGCTATGTTACGACAACCCACTGCGAATGCAATGGCTACAAAAATCTACGAGGAGCGGCTGAAGCACCCGCATCAGCGAGATGCCCTGGACGAGACGGCCATGAAGGTAATGACGACTCCGGCGATGATGCTGTTCTTTCTGTTCGACTGGAGATGATTGTGAGCTTCGGTAGTTGTATGTAGTTGTTGATGCCAGATCGACTATGAGGTTGTTTTGAGGCCTTGCTGATGTGTCGAAGTTATTACTTAGGTAGAGTTTACATCCGTTGGTTGGGTTTCGATTCGTGACTGCGCTTAGAAGAGTGTTGCGGTTCATTTGTTTGGGTTTCTGACACCGAGATGATGGTGGATGGTTGTGGTTGCAGAGGTATTGATTCTGGGTCTCCTTGAATTCGTGGATCGAGATCACCTTCCGATTTCACAGAAGCGAAGCAAGAATTTCGGAAGTTTCTCGAATGTGATGTGGTGACTGTGGTCTTGATGAAGAGCAGCTTTGTCGTCGTTTTGAGGTTATCCTTGACAGAGTTAGGCCTAGGTACTGACAGATATTGTTGYTCTGAACAGGCCTTTGCTTGCTGGCAATGCAACGACAGCCCTGCAGCAGGTCCAAGCWCGATCGCAGATGTCAGGATCCTCACAGGTGCACACCAAGTCCTTTGGCGTATCTGGCGATGTCTTGTWATAGTAACGTGATGACCCTGGATGACTTAAGATGGACGAGATCGGTGCATGCAGACGTGTTGTTTTGTAGTGTGGATAGAGTCGTGGCCTTGCAGTTAATGATTTGGTGGTTGTTGACATCGTAGGATAACAAGAACGATGTTTTGAACCAACGGTCTCCAGCTCCGGAATCAGCCATGTTCGGAGTGCCGGGGGTTGGACATTCGAAGCCTGCGTTGTTGAGTCCAGGTTGTTTTCTTGTCTATGSTGTTTGTTTGGTAGGTGTGACGGCTTTTCTTAGAAGCCGCTGATGATGTGGGGACCTGTTTGTTGGTACCCTGCTTAATGATTGACTGAAGTTTTACGATTGTGGTCCCAGGTGTGAATCAAGGGGTGAACCAAGGTGTAAATCAAGGTGTGAATCCTGGATCTTTGAAAGGATGGCCGTTGACCGTAAGTCGCCGACCCATGGTCTCTATGCGCAGTCAGCATGCGTGCTGAAGGCGTTGAGAGTTGCTTGCAAGTAGTGTTTGTCGCTAAAAGTAGCTCCTGTTGGTTGGACGGTGTAGGAATCATGCTTGTTTCTTCTCCTATTTTGTGTGATGTGGTTAGACGTGCCACCGATTGAAATGAGGGCTGTTCGGCTGTGAAATCCGAAGAAGGTAAGTTCTTGCCAACGACTGTGTCCTGACCCGTGTTTTTGCAAATCCCATTCGTCTCTTAGTACCGTGTCCTCGGTGTCGGTGACAGGGTATGGATCAACTACGACCAGGATTGTCGGGTTCGGCACAGAAACCTTTTATTCAAGCGCCGAACCAGTATCACCAGTTCCAGATGCTGTCTCCACAGCAGCAGCAGCAGCTTCTGATCCAAGCGCAAGCTCAACAGGGCAGCATGTCGAATTCAGGGTCTCCGCTTCTGAACGAGATGGATCCGCGACGTTTCCGAGTTCTATTAGGTAGAAGTGGACTGACGAAAGATGGGCAACAGAGTGCGGGCGGTGATTTATCACAAGGTGGCGTGGGTTCTCCGATGCAAGCGGCTTCTCCTCTACCCCGAGGTGGACCTCAAGACCAGGCACAAACGGAGCATATGATGAAGGTTAAGGCTGAAGCTTTTTGACTCTATGATTTGTGTGCATCGTCATGAGGTTGAATTGTGTGATTTATGTGGCGGCGGTGTGCTGTAATGGTCATGGAGGAGACTGTTAGTAGATCTGTGCCAATCAGGTGGAAGTAGACTAAATTGTCGAGGTTATTGGAAGCAAGAAAAAACCTACGAGTTCAATGCTTTGGTGGTGCTTGCGTATGGATGGGTTTGGTTATTTCGATACTAGTAAGCGGGCAGTGTTGTCCATAATTTACGTGAATACTGAGATTGGTTGTGTTTCTGTTTGCTTGTCTTAAGCAAATGAAGCAGCTTGCACAAATTCAGCAGCAGCAACAGCAACATCAACAGCAGCAGCAGCAACAACAACAACAGCATCAGCAACAACAGTCTGGGAACCACCAGCAGCAAAATCCTACTACCCCGCAACAACAGCAGCAGCAGCAGGATCGGGTGGGGCAAGTAAATGTGGACGTTTCCAACTCATTCCGTCCAAGCGACCCTGTGTATGGAGGCCTGGAGCCTAGTCCGAGCACGAACAGCACCGGCACTGGCAAGGTATGATGTTGCTTTTTCTGAAGTAGTTTTATTTGTTTTTCCTTGGAAGTAAGCCTTCTTCTTTATTATTGTCGGCATCGAGAAGTTGTGGCACTGGCACTGTGAAGCATGATGAAGTTCTTGAAGGAGCTGGATGGTAGTGCTGTGAAGCTGACGTTGGTCCACTTCTATGGGGAAACATAGACGTTTCGCTTCTATTGAGCTTCGTGTCTGAGACGAAATTTGGATATGTGTAGGGAGAGGGCAGTGTGTAGAGGGTGTTGGTTTCGTGAGACGGTGTTTATGCATGCTTCATGAGTGAACTCGTAGTTGGTTGCGTTGCCTAGCTGGGGCAATTGTCCTTTTTCGTTGCTTGTGCTTGACCTGGTATTTTTCGCTCTCTTGATTTTGTTTCGTTTTTCCTTTCCTGATTGCGTGCGTGTTTGGTTTTAGCTGGATTCCAGAGTGTGCTGGGTTTATTCGCCGGGATGCTTAGGTGATTTTGGTCATCGCGTTGCAATGAGTTTTGAGCAGTGCTGGAAACCCAATGAGTAGTGATGACCATGGACCCTTCCTTATCCATCTGAAGATGAAAGGGAGTAGAGAGTACACGAGGTTGAAGTAGCTTTGGACTGTTTGGTTGTAAGGGCAGGTTTGAGCTTCGTACAAACAGACAAGATAAGACCACCTCACCTTAAAATGTGTGTGGGTTGGGAAAAGGCTGCTGCAAAGGGTGCCCCGAGTGCAAGAAAGAGAAAGCAGCCGGCGTCATCCTCGGGCCCCGCGAATAGTACAGGAACCGCGAACACAGCAGGTCCTTCACCGAATTCGGCACCTTCCACCCCATCTACTCACACTCCTGGGGACGTTATGTCCATGGCTGGAGCTTTGCAACAGACTAGCAGCATTTCAAAGCCGTTACTGATGTATGGTGCCGATGGGGCTGGAACGTTGGCATCACCATCGAACCAGCTGGTAACCAGCTGGTCCCCGTTAGTTTCCGTCGTTTTAGTCTATGAGTCTTGAGTTGACTTGAAAATAATTGACTCTCTTTTATTTTTGTCGAAGTTTTTTTTGAGGTGTTTGTCCTGCGGTCTGCGTTTTCCTGGCGTGTTGTTTGAGGATTATGTTTGCAGCTTTATTTAACATTGATGGGCGCTAGTCTTGGGGAACTGGCGTTACTTGGAGTGTGGATGTTCATGGCCTTGATCCTGACTTCCGATCGACAAGTCCTCCCTTCGATTCTTTATTTGAATGGSTCACTGGTCCGTCTAAGATTGTGACCAAATCAGAGAGCAGTGGGGAGATTCCTTTTTCTTTGTGTTTTTTTGGAGTTGGAGAGTTGGTATAGTATCCGAATGGTAGTGTTTGGATTGGAATTTCTCGTGACATATTCTGGCCATAGTATCCGAATGCTAGTCTTTGGCAATTTTTCTGGTGTACTGATGAGCGGACATGTCATCGGTGGGACTTGTAAATCTGACATATCAGCGGCTGAACGCTGAGATATGGTTCTCGATCTGAGGAACGGTGTGCTGTTGGATTGCAGGATCGTTTCGGCGAGGATGGATCGTTGGACGACAACGTCGAATCTTTCCTATCTCACGAAGAAGCAGACCCGCGTGAGTCTCTTTTCGGGGGCAGCAAGAGCCCTGCTGGTCACAGCATGGATGTTTCCAAAGGTGAGTCGGTTGTGGACGAATCCCTAGCTTGAATTGAGAGGTTTTTTTCTTTGCTGTTGCGGAGTATTGTGGGGGATTACTTTGGCAAGGAATAGGGTTTTTGCTCAGGCATAGGCAGGTTTTGACCCCCGGAGCTTGTAAACCAGGATTCTCGTTCAATGAGGTGAAGTGTCTGCGAGCGAGTACCAGCAAAGTGGTGTGCTGTCATTTTTCATCGGATGGGAAGTTATTGGCAAGTGCAGGTCACGATAAGAGAGTAAGTATGCGGAGCCCTTGTTTATACTTAGTAGCGGAGGTGTCACTCTGGGAGCACCATCATGTAGCATGGGCGTCGTGGGAGATGGCTGTGACTTCGCTATTGCACGGCGAAAGCCTGTCAAATCTTGGAGTCCGCTGAGTCAGCAGCTTGTAGGAGTCCTCGAAATCCTTATGTCCTCTTGCAGACAGTACCGATGGGATTGGGAAACTTCTGTGAGACATGGTTTTGATTTTTCTTGCGTTGTTTTCACCAGGCCGTTTTGTGGAACATGGATACCCTGAAATTGAAGAATTCACTGGAGGAGCACTCYTTGCTGATTACCGATGTGAGGTTCAGTCCAAATTCGACGCGGCTTGCRACWTCATCKTTYGACAARACAGTCCGGGTGTGGGACGCCGATAATGTGAGTGGTCAGTTTCGTGGTTGAGGCGGTGGTCCTAGGTTCTGTAATGGACAGTGGTATTGATACGGAGTTCTGTTGTTACCCTTGAGGGTTTCGTTTGTTCTCTCYGGTATGGATGACTTGTGTGGGTTGTTTGGGCAGCAAGTTGGATGCCTTATGGGGATGGTGGGACTTTTTTTGTGCAGCCAAATTATTCATTGCGGACTTTTACTGGTCATCAGACATCCGTGATGTCGTTAGATTTCCACCCGAACACTGAGGATCTTCTGTGCTCTTGCGACGGTGATAGTGAGATTCGGTTCTGGAGCGTGAATCAAGGAGTGTGCACACGAGTATTCAAGGTGTGTAGCAATGTACCTTCCGTGAATGAGTAGCTGTATTGGAGGATGTGATCGTGCCCGGTTACGAGTGTGATAGTTGAATGCGTGAAGATGACAGTGCTGTTGGATTTGTAGGGTGGCATGACACAAATGAGATTCCAACCTCGACAAGGAAGGTTACTTGCAGCTGCGGCAGAGAATGTTGTTTCCATCTTCGACGTGGACTCTGAAACTTGTGTTCACACCCTACAGGTATTTGGTCCTTGAGGCGTTTGAGCGTTCCTGTTGATGTGCTGTCGGAGCAATGAAATTGAAGTGCTTACTTGAACTATATCTTTTTCAGCTTCTGGAGGATCATTTCGTTCGGAGTTGAGAGTGTATGGAGCTTTCTTTTCTCGTGCTCGTGAGTGGGCTGCTATTGTCCATTTATTCTCTGGGTGTGGTGAAGTTCCCGAATTGGGTTTTATATGTGGAGGCTACATAATTGACTTGGAGTTGGTACACGACTGTGCAGAGACATACGAAACCTGTGCATTCAGTGTGCTGGGATGCTACCGGGGACTTCCTGGCGTCTGTGAGTGAAGATTCAGTACGGGTTTGGAACCTGGGTTCCGGTGGTGCCGAAGGCGAGTGTGTCCATGAGCTGAGTTGCAATGGCAACAAGTTCCATTCGTGTGTGTTCCATCCGAATTATCCGTCTTTGCTCGTCATCGGTTGTTATCAGGTTGGTGGGCTTCTTGTGTAATAAACCGCTGTGCAGGTTATGAGTGTGCATTCTGTGTTTTGGTTTGCGTGCTCTGATCAACGTGAAACATGCTTTGTTCATTGGGATTTGGTGGTGAAATGCACCGGTTGTGGATATTCTGCATTCTCGAGACCGGTATGGTCACCATCTGGAGGGCAGCATGCGTTACCTGTTTTCCCATTTGCCTGGGATCGTTGTGTGTGTTGAGTATATGTTGCTGTCATGCAGTCACTGGAGCTTTGGAACATGGTGGAGAAGCAAAGCATGACGGTGCCAGCACATGAGGGTCTGATCACCGCATTGGCTTCATCGGCGGCGACTGGCATGGTTGCATCTGCGAGTCACGACAAGACCGTGAGGTTGTGGAAATAGTGCTCTTTTAGACAGAGACGGCTTTTCAAGGGTTTTGGCGGGTTCGAAGGTGACGCTGGACAGAGCGAGCACAGCTGATGCAAGAGTGTAGTGCTGAGGCATGCACGTCTTCCACAGGTTTGGCGAGTAGCCGARGGCGTCTCATTGCCAGATTGAACCGTCACTAGTTTCTCATTTGATCTGGAATTGGATGAAAAGGTTGGTCCTTGGAGGGGTAGGTGGCATATAAATTAGTTAGGTATATTGGAGGTATCTATATGGTTCCCAAGTTTTGGAGGACCGGGGACAGTGAGGTCAGTAGGGGTGGCAGATTTAGGAAGCATCGGGATTAGGACATTGACTTTGGAATTGGCTTACAATAGGTTAGGAACTGGAAAGGGATTTTTGGATGCAGGTAGAGGAGRGAGCGGATCCCTTTCTGGGAACGCTGAAAACATTTGTGGAGAATATGTTGAGCTTGTTGCGGCATTGAAGTTTCTGAAGAAGGGGCTGAACAGCTGTTGAGTTCGTGTACTGAGGATTGTTGTCATGTAATGAAGGGCAGCACTGTACAGTACATTGAACTGGTTATGGCCCAAGCATTTTTTTATGGCTGACGGACATCTTTTAGGTGTGAGCGATCTAATTTAACCCCGAATCGTCATATGACACCATTTTCAGAACTGTGACAGAATTCAGGGTTGAAGTTAGGAATATTGAGCCAACATATTTGTGATAGACTTATCATGGGCACTGTTTGGTCTAGCTGGAATTGTTTCATGTCATTTTTATTTATACCCAATTTGGAAATCTCCTTTGCCWTATCCTTCATTTTCTCAACTTGCTCATACTTTTGCATTTCAAATGACATTATAACAACTCCCAACTATTGAACAAAAACATTCCATTTTCCAATCAAGCTTACATAGATACATCGGGAGATACATTCAACATCTTATTTGGTAATTCTCGAACACTCCATTGACTATAAACACCCCTTAGACTATAAACTTGTTCAATTATATATGACAATCAAATTAACAGCTCCAAATTGTATACTAAAAAAATTCTCAAAGTCTTCACTCTAAAACAACTGGAGACCGAATGATAAGATCAGTTCCCAATTGTTTTTTGCTTTGACACACACATGGCGAATTTCATTAAACTGGCGGTATTCAGTGTGCCATTTTCACCGCTGAAGTTTGAACTGCTTAAGTGAAATCTAGGACCGGTATAGATTTTATGTCATCTACGACATATGTAGATGTCAGAAACCTATGACGTTTTTAGATCTCAGACCGCGCGGTCTAAACTGAAAAAAGTGCCAAAATAACTGAATGTCGCCATTTTAATGAAATTCGCCATACACAAATAAAACTAATTGCCAATTCGATTATTGAACTTACAGCTACAATAGACCGTTATAACACATTACATAAGAGAGGTTATTGCATCAGGGAGGGGCATAATCTTCGTATTTAGTAAGCTCGGACTAGCAATCAATGTGATCTAACACCACTTTATAGAATTAGAGATGATTGAATTAGGGAGGTTTTATTGGGTGAATGCATGAAAGACTAATACTATTTTGCGTCACACTTTGATTGACGAAGTTATTATCTACTATAACTTTTGAAGTATCAATCCAATTAACTTGAAATTTTTATTGGAGATGTCTTTCTTGATAGCAATCAGATTCCTTATTTTTCAAAAAATTTAAAAAATCATTTTATATTTAAATTTAAATTTAACTAATTTGTCACACTTTGCAGTTTAGGGTTTTTTAGTACTGGGGAGTATTCAAAATTAATGATATAGAGCTGAAATTTCTGTGGTCTATTCCCACACTAGGAATGCATTCATTTACCAAAGGGAATTTAAAAAAACATTGTTTTATTTCCTCTACATGCGTGCAAACAGGGCTCCCTTGCGCGCGTATTTCTGAACATTCAAGATGGTTTTAAGATCATTCTTTTGGTGAAATCTCTTCATCATATAGTTCTTCTAAATTTCCAATTTTTAGTTTCTTCAAAAATTATTTATCCTATTTATTACAAATTAAAACATCGAAACACCTATTTTCATGAAATTTTGCACTTTTCTAGTTCTCCTACTTAGAGAATTTTCCTACACTTTTTCTTCATAGGGTACCTTCTTCTTATGGGTATATACATTAAATATATTTTTCACATTTTTTTAAAATTGTTTTTCTAATTTTACAGTACTCCCGAAAAAAACATGAGTACTATGCCAAACGCTACCAAAACCGCACGGTGTTTCATGCAATCACCCTATTATATAGGGTCATTGCATGAAAGACTCACCTCAAAATGTAGCGTTTTGCACAGTACTCCTTTTTTTCTTTGGGAGTACTATATAATTAGTAAAATAATTTTAAAAAAAAGGAAAAAATATATTTGATGTATACACCTTTAAGAAGAAGGTTCCCTAGGAAGGAAAAGCATATAAAAATTCTCTAAGTAGGAGAACTAGAAAAGTGCAAAATTTCAAGAAAATAGTAACTTTCACTCTATTTTCACATTTTTATTTGTAAAAAATAGGAAAAGGTAGGTACATACCTACAACTAGGTTCAAGGCTCATGGGCTCACGCAGTAACATTGTTGAA
Organism: Pleurozium schreberi; assembly: GCA_006891605.1. NCBI lineage: Eukaryota > Viridiplantae > Streptophyta > Bryopsida > Hypnales > Hylocomiaceae > Pleurozium > Pleurozium schreberi. The sequence continues at coordinate 45,204 of VACF01000622.1, forward strand.
AATGACACTTATATGATTTAGACCAAGAAAGCTGAAAATGGCCTACATGAAAAACACCATTTAAATGAAATTCCCTAAAAATATATGAAAGTGTGAAYAGAACAAGAACTAACAAGAGCCCATCGCTTCAAAGGCAAAAAAAATTACAATGTAAGGTAAGACCCACAACCATTGCATAACATTCTTAATGAGCTACTGTACCTCCCCCCAGGTGGAGGTATAATCCTCCCCTATATACTTGGGGGAGGAATTCACTTAAAATATTGCCAAGCTTATTGGCTACCAGCTCTTGCGTCACTGTTGTGTCAGAATGGGGGATGCCGTGATTGGCTGCCCTCAAGTTCTTTCTTGCTGGGGGGTCCAGATTTTGAGGGAGCAAAAGGGACCCCCCCAATGAAGGTTAAGAACGTTATGTTGTGTAGGCACAACAGAAGGTGCCGAAAAAGCAAGAGCAAAAACCAATCAACCTCCGACTATGCCGAGGATGACTAGCAGTCTAGCAGAGTAATAAATACTAACTCCTCSTGCCGGGGTCAGTTCGGTTTCCAGATTCCCGACCTTCCCCTCCTCATCAAAGATTGAGCAGCTTCTTCAAATTATCAAACCTAAGTTACCAAGCAGCTGCATAAATTTTGTGGGTTTTTCCATGTTGCCGATGTGACGATCATCTGTAGGATGGTGAAGCCTATTTTTGCTATTTTTAATCCTATTGATGCATTGGAGTTACATAATTTACTAAAATAAAAAAAGATTTAGAAAATTTCTTAGCCCAAGCTCCGGGGGAAATCCGCGAAAAGCTGCTCCAAAAAACCTTAAATTCCGTATACGGTAGTCTTGTCGCTGGGCTCTGGACCAGATCGGTTTCTGGCGACGAAGCGTCAAAAACATTTACGCTGCTCCCAAGAGGCTGGGAATGCTCCATTTCCTTCACAAGATTTTCGTTGCAACATAAAAGATTTATACTTCTGTTGCTCCAAACAAATGCCCACAACTCAAAATTGTTGGTCATGCAYTTTACCTCAAATTAATTAGCTTCGACAACAGCATAATATATACTGTGTGCAGATCGATCGAGCTAATAATAATTCGAGTGCACACCCATTTCGATCGAGGTCATGCTACCGAATTCATTCTCGTCAGCACAACAGCAGCTCCAATATCACGGCTTTTTCGGAATCCGTCCGACTTGGAGTTTYCAAAGGTRATCTGCACCACATGCTCTTTACACGGCGGCTGATGCAAACTCCATAGCAGCGACGACGTCTTGTGCGCAGCTGCCAGTCCATCCACCGCCCCCACAATCCCTGCACTGATCGACCCCAGCGGCAAACTCCAAAACGGCTCCTCGATCAACACCCCGACTTCTTCAATGTAAAACAACGCCATGGCAATGGCAAAAGTCGCAGGGATGGTGAGCCAGCCACACTCCTCCCAGAGCGCAAACGGAAGCGCCAAGTGCCACAGAATCAGAAACCGCGACGTCACCAAAGTGTACGCCACTGGAATGGGCGTCTTCAGGATCCGTTCACACGCTCCCACGTTGTCATGGAACGTGGTGATATTCCCATCTACGGAGTGTTTCTCCCACTCGGTGATACTGCACTTGTCCACAAGCTCACTCATCACCTGGATGACATAATTCGGCCGATGCTGCGAGGTGAAGAGCGCTTCAATCTCTGAGGTTTCGAGGATTTCTTCGAGATCAGATCGTAGCGTCGTTTCTTCAGTCAAATGATCCTTCAAACAAAAGGAGTACGCTTTGATGTGTCGCAGGAGGCAAGAGAGTTTCGAAACGTCGTGGGGGTGGCGAATCCACGTGAGTGCTTGGCGAGCGAGGTCCCGCGTCCTGTTCACATTGGAGCCCCAGATCTTGCGAGCTTCGTCAAAGCGGTTGTAGGAGGAGTTTGTGCGGAAGACGAGCAGCAGAGAGAGGACGGAGGAAGTGAGCGTGAAGGGCAGGGAGGCTACTTCCAGAATGGGAACCCTCGGAGGGAGTTTCTGCGCTTGGACGAAGTGGTTGAAGACGGCGACGAAAGTGGCGAGCAGAGTGCAGGTGAACACTGGAGGGCCCAGGGCGAAGATGACGCCCGAGGAGAAGATGGAGGTGAGGTGACGGCCGTGGCGCCATGACGACTTGTGCTTGGTCCACTCAGGGTGGCCGTAAACCTTGTTGCGGTGCATCTCCGAAGCTCAAAGCTCTCAATCTGCAGTACCCGTGCTTCCGATCCTCTTAATCGCAGTTGCTCATGTAGAGGCGAATGTCTAGTTGGGTACTAAATGTGGAAAGCACCAAGCCCGGCACCAAGCCTGGGATCGAATCGGAAGAATCGATGCAGAACTGAACCTTCTTCATTCGCTGTCAGCAACTGCAGGAGCCAACCTAGGCAATTGCAAATCCAGCCAGAGCTACCATGCAAGTTTCCCAGCGCTCGATCTCGAAAACTAGGAGAAACGAACACTTTTATATAAGAACTCCTCAAATTCACGCTCTTGGCTGGTACACAAACAGATTCGCTTTTCGCGAAACTTTACAATCCAGTGTTGGTAGCCACTAAACTACTAGCTAGTACTCAGTTCTTGAATTCGGACTAGCAGTACTATATACATCAATCGATCTCTGTCGACAGCTCTACCATTTTATAAAATTTTCATAGCTGTCGATCTGCAAAGTCTGGTCTCACCACAAGAGGTAGCTAGCTTGAAGAACGCAAATGCAATGCGCGCCCCACTCGATGTCTAGATCGATCGACTCGATTGTCCAGGAATTAAATGGGCTCCATGGAATTCTTATAAGGAGAATTCGAATCAATTGTACAGAAGGTGAGTACGTGGCAGAGTTCTCCAGCCGAGTANATTTATACTTCTGTTGCTCCAAACAAATGCCCACAACTCAAAATTGTTGGTCATGCACTTTACCTCAAATTAATTAGCTTCGACAACAGCATAATATATACTGTGTGCAGATCGATCGAGCTAATAATAATTCGAGTGCACACCCATTTCGATCGAGGTCATGCTACCGAATTCATTCTCGTCAGCACAACAGCAGCTCCAATATCACGGCTTTTTCGGAATCCGTCCGACTTGGAGTTTYCAAAGGTRATCTGCACCACATGCTCTTTACACGGCGGCTGATGCAAACTCCATAGCAGCGACGACGTCTTGTGCGCAGCTGCCAGTCCATCCACCGCCCCCACAATCCCTGCACTGATCGACCCCAGCGGCAAACTCCAAAACGGCTCCTCGATCAACACCCCGACTTCTTCAATGTAAAACAACGCCATGGCAATGGCAAAAGTCGCAGGGATGGTGAGCCAGCCACACTCCTCCCAGAGCGCAAACGGAAGCGCCAAGTGCCACAGAATCAGAAACCGCGACGTCACCAAAGTGTACGCCACTGGAATGGGCGTCTTCAGGATCCGTTCACACGCTCCCACGTTGTCATGGAACGTGGTGATATTCCCATCTACGGAGTGTTTCTCCCACTCGGTGATACTGCACTTGTCCACAAGCTCACTCATCACCTGGATGACATAATTCGGCCGATGCTGCGAGGTGAAGAGCGCTTCAATCTCTGAGGTTTCGAGGATTTCTTCGAGATCAGATCGTAGCGTCGTTTCTTCAGTCAAATGATCCTTCAAACAAAAGGAGTACGCTTTGATGTGTCGCAGGAGGCAAGAGAGTTTCGAAACGTCGTGGGGGTGGCGAATCCACGTGAGTGCTTGGCGAGCGAGGTCCCGCGTCCTGTTCACATTGGAGCCCCAGATCTTGCGAGCTTCGTCAAAGCGGTTGTAGGAGGAGTTTGTGCGGAAGACGAGCAGCAGAGAGAGGACGGAGGAAGTGAGCGTGAAGGGCAGGGAGGCTACTTCCAGAATGGGAACCCTCGGAGGGAGTTTCTGCGCTTGGACGAAGTGGTTGAAGACGGCGACGAAAGTGGCGAGCAGAGTGCAGGTGAACACTGGAGGGCCCAGGGCGAAGATGACGCCCGAGGAGAAGATGGAGGTGAGGTGACGGCCGTGGCGCCATGACGACTTGTGCTTGGTCCACTCAGGGTGGCCGTAAACCTTGTTGCGGTGCATCTCCGAAGCTCAAAGCTCTCAATCTGCAGTACCCGTGCTTCCGATCCTCTTAATCGCAGTTGCTCATGTAGAGGCGAATGTCTAGTTGGGTACTAAATGTGGAAAGCACCAAGCCCGGCACCAAGCCTGGGATCGAATCGGAAGAATCGATGCAGAACTGAACCTTCTTCATTCGCTGTCAGCAACTGCAGGAGCCAACCTAGGCAATTGCAAATCCAGCCAGAGCTACCATGCAAGTTTCCCAGCGCTCGATCTCGAAAACTAGGAGAAACGAACACTTTTATATAAGAACTCCTCAAATTCACGCTCTTGGCTGGTACACAAACAGATTCGCTTTTCGCGAAACTTTACAATCCAGTGTTGGTAGCCACTAAACTACTAGCTAGTACTCAGTTCTTGAATTCGGACTAGCAGTACTATATACATCAATCGATCTCTGTCGACAGCTCTACCATTTTATAAAATTTTCATAGCTGTCGATCTGCAAAGTCTGGTCTCACCACAAGAGGTAGCTAGCTTGAAGAACGCAAATGCAATGCGCGCCCCACTCGATGTCTAGATCGATCGACTCGATTGTCCAGGAATTAAATGGGCTCCAGGGAATTCTTATAAGGAGAATTCGAATCAATTGYACAGAAGGTGAGTACGTGGCAGAGTTCTCCAGCCGAGTACGTCGATCGTCTTTTTTGAAGTTTGTGCAGATGGTCTTGCTGCAAGCAAGTACGTACGGCGTTTGCAGCAAATCAGAGACTCCGGGGTTGATTTCTTGACTCCATCATTAGAGAGTCAGCTAGCTAGGTCGTTATTCCAATTGTACCATCTAGGTAGCAGCCCTCGAAATTGGCGAGAACTTCGGCTTCAAGGCACGAGTTCCCAATCTTACGGTTCCTACTCCCCCGAGGTTGGAGATTGGATTATTTGTCCAACAGTGACTGTCTGAACGGATCCGGAATTGAGGAAGTTGTCCCTCACTCTGTGTTCCGGACAGAGTGACAGCTCTACTGAAAGCGTCAATGCAGAAAAAGGAAGTGCGGGCGGGTGTTTCTGAAGGTGAGCGGCCCACGAATTTTCCGCTTTCCGTTCGTTCTGCCTCACGAGCAGATTCTTGGCTGCTCTTACAAATATCCAAATTCCTATAGTTCTACTGACTGTGCAATCAGTTAACCCCTTATTAACCCCCTAAGGACCAAGTGTCCGTTCAATGTACGCAAGAAATTTTGGCTAGGTTCCTACGAAGTCATTTTTGGTCAGATTTTCATGAAATTTGGATACAATGTGTAACTACATACCCTCTTTGGCTCTTCTCGAAAATCTAATTTTTTTCCAATACAGAGTCCGGATCAAAAGTTATGCTACCTTGAACTTTGTAGGCAGCTCGGGCACCTCCGGGCAGCTTGTGCAAAACTCTTCCGAAGATTGTGAAATTTGGTGGGTATGTAGCTTACATGGTACAAGAAGCAAATGTCAAAAAAAATAACCATGTGTAGTGTAAAAATCTCATTCTAGAAGGATTATAGTATTAAACGTTTCCAAGCCTTGTTGGGCAAAGCCGTAAGGTTGGAAAAAATCTTTTTCACCTAATTTTGAACAAATGTTATAATCTTTCAATCCGCCCGGTCAAATTTTCTGAAATATTTTCCATACATTCCCATAGAAGTCTAGTATAAATTTGTACGATTTAATCTTGAAAAAAAAAAAAAAAAATTTATCATTATTTTCTTGTTGCCCTAAAAAGTGGCAGTTTTGGACAATTTCTGCCCAAAACATGTCTCGGTCCCTTAGGAGTTAAGAACCAAGGGTAGTCCGCAGTCCGCACAATTTCCTAAATTTTAAAGATGTGGGACACCTGTAGCAGTGGTGACCTCCTGCGCCATTCCCAATGGTTGGATGAGTGCTTTCCCACCCCACCTCTTTGTCCAACAAACTCACAAGTCACAACATCCATCTCGCCCAATGTTTGAAATTAAAAAAAAAAAAAAAAAAAAAAAAACTTGTTCAATCAACCCCTAAGCCCCTTAATATACCCTAAAAAAGACTGAAGCTATCTGCCTAACGGCGCTCCGCTCTAGGGCCTAAACCCTACTTGCTCCGCTCCGATCCGTCTGGCTTAGGAAATTTCATTTGTTGCCCTATCTGTTACCTATGATGAAGTCCATCTCTCACACAACGGGACACTTGAGGATTCTTCAAGCAGCATTGGCAAGGTTGCCGCCACTACAAACTACCCTAAAGATATATTACAAAATGCAATCTGGAATAGTACTCTAATCATAATTCTCAAACGAAAATTTTAAAACATGATTTATAATACGTCATTTTCAAATAAGTTAGATCACAYAGTAGTCTAGTACAGAATTTATCCAATATTTTTTGATGCACGGACATCGTACGAGTCTGTTTAAAAGCTGTCTTGTGCTTTGAATTAATGTCTGAGGTTGTAGCTAGATCGAGTGTGTACTGGTTACCGAAGAAGGTAAGCTCACATATGTGCGCGCGAGGCGTTGCAGAATTTACAGACTACAGTTAGGTTTATAAAGTAGGTAGGTACTGTCGGTTTTTCACAGCTTGACATGACCTTCACGAATCACGATGATGTCTCACTTTGCGTTGAGTTTCTCATTGAGCTTCGGTGTGGTTTTGATCGACCGATCGTCTTCAATGATGTTATTGAACTAGTTAATTTGTTATTCACACCTAAATGCCCCAGAGTACTAAAAGCGTCCTCACAKTCTAAAAGTTCAATTCAAAGTGCTGTAACTTTTGCACCCGATGTCCAAATTCAATAAAACTTCTTGGAAAATTTGAGCTCTTTTGTCTAGTAAGTTCTTGTAGTAAAATTTTCAAGTCAATCCAAGACGTACAGATGTTTTCGGAGCCAATCGAAGTGCACAGGTTCCATTTGAGTTTACCAAATTGCATTTGATGGCTGCAACTTTGGGGGCTTGTATCTCCTTCATCAAAAGTTTGTTTTCAATCGTATTTCTTGGGTTATGTTACCCTTGAATTCTAGTTATTGTGGTAAAAGTTTTATGTCAATCCAAGTTGTTTTGAATTTGTGAGAGTAATTCGAAATTCAAAATCTATAAATTTTTGGATTAAAGTGAACTTTGGAGGCTTAGATCTTCTTCATRTAGTGTCCCTTTCCAATCATTTTTGCACGTACTAGTCTAGATTGTATGGATAAAATTTCATATCAATCCAAGAAGTTTTGAGTGACTGAGAAGCATTTTAGTAGAAGGAGGTTTAGCCATGGATGTATTTTCTACAACTATTTTTTGACATTTCAAATCCATTTTGCAAACAGATTGAATCAATTGAATGATATTTTCTATCACCATTCACCAATGTATGTGTGCTACTTTTAAAGCACTTTATAGTTTGAACTTTTTTCATTTCAATAGGTTTAGAAATCACATTCGACCTCCAAATGTTGAAATGTGTTTCTAGGAAAATTTCAGCATCCTTTTTCAACAGTAAAACATTATAATCTTTTCAATCTATACGGTCAAATTAAATGACTTAAATTTGATTCACGTCATCTACAACACGTACTGACGTACTAGAGGTGATTGCAAGAATCACTTGTCCTTATTCTTGTCCCCTTGCCCTTGGACATGTGGTTTTTTACTCATAACTTTTTCATTTTTTTTCCATTTAGGAAGAAACTTGAAATGAAGGTACATGTGGTTATGTGGTAGTTGCAAACATTGTGTAATTTTTTCAAATTTTCAAAAATTAGTTTACTATTTTTAATCTGCCTCCGATTGGGTGTCTACCTTGGCCATTTTGGGGGGGTTTTAGTCCTATTTTTGACCCAAAAATGTGAATTAGAAGCCACAAATTGGATATGTTGGAGGTCTATTAACATTGAAAGGACTCATGATGAGTTTTTATGAAAATAGCAATATGTCGATTGCACATATGGGGTCAAAGTGACCTTCCTTTGTGCAAAGGCTATGAAGAGAGAAAAAATTTCCTACATGATTTTTTAGTGCAATGCAAGCGCAATCTTCTCTAGCAAAATGGCTTTTCTTTGAATTCTTTTTTGAATTCTTTTTTGAATTCTTTTTGAATTATTAAAAATAAAAAGGTCCACGTACCCCTTTTTTGCTATTTTCTGCTTCTAGTGGCTTCTGTAGTACTCCATAGCACTCTATAGTACTACATAGTATTGTACAGTACAAAATCAACAGCGCAGATCTGCAAGCGCCTAAAATCAACGATATACATTGATAGGCGCGCTACTGACACATAGTTCCAGAAGTACGACTGAGTACTGCTAGTACTGTGGCCAAAAACTGCGTTTTTGAGACAAACATGTGAAGTGTTTCTTGCAATCACCCGTCTACAAGATTGTACGGTTCAAATTTTTATACCTTAGTGACATTTAGACCTACAACACTTCAAAAGCAAAGATGTTTTTAAGCCTGAAAACACCCTAGACCTTTAGGGATTAATCCTATTTTCCCAATATTTATGCTCTGCTAGAGTACCAAGGTGGGTACACCCAAAAGCGCCACAAATTGGTACTGTGTCTAGTTACTATTATTAAGGCTCTTCAAAATTTCATATTGTCTTGTTGGCAAGTGAAAGGAGGTTCTAAGAGAGCAAAAAATACGCCATTTGGATATAGTATGCAAAAATTATGTATGGGACAGTGCCCGAAAAGGAGGGCATTGCGTGCAAAAAGGGCCGACAAGGAGGGCGGAGCCCAACGAGGAGGCACTCTTTTGCACACAATGCCTGACAACAAGGGGCACTGGCTCGACGTAAACCACTGCCGGGAAATGCAAAACTTGGGATGATTGAAAAAAAATTGGATGAAAAATCCGTAATGCCCGATTACGCAATTTTGCCCACCTAATCAGGCATTATTGTCATGAAACCCTAATTACTCCGTAGAATCCTTTCGGGCAATGAACAACGCATTTCCCGGCAGTGGTTTACGGAAGAACAAAGTTTGATTCTAAGAGTGTTTCTTCCACTTATGTACGTACATCTGTACATAATTGGTTTTTGAGATGTTTTTGAGATGGCGCTTTAAGGTCAAGTGCCATTTGACGAGTGCCTACATTAATAACTTCGACACACACTGCTAACAAATATTCTAAATGAGTTTATTAGGGCTTAATGTCCTACAAATTCACTTAGTAGTACACTATCTACCATTTCATAGGGAACCTTTGGAAGATAGTCAAAGATTATTTGCAATGGGGGAAAAACAATTGAAGTAGGAAACTATACCAAAATTCAAGTGGTATCGGATCAAATATCTCTAAARCAATTGAGAAGGCTCCTCTTCAATATGTAACATAAAATGTACAAGTGACATTCAACACTAGATGGTAGATAGTGTAYACAAAAYATCAAACTCTTTGTTWGATTTTCGATTACATTTGTGTATATATATGTTCAATTTCTTTAAACTGGCTTGATTCTTGTGCCAAAATTTRGGACGTGAAWCTACAAAGACCTGCAAAATTTAGGACAAATATAGATTAACTTTGAGTATGCTCAACTTCAATTGTGCCAAAGTAGTGGAATACCGCCGACTTGATCGCAGCATGGTCCAAATTACTTAACCCTTGAGCGCCAAGCTCATGTTTACTAAAATCCAAACCTTTCTCAATTCATTCCCATCAAACTATCATCTACAAAGGGACATACCGATTGGTAGTGGTCTAGTGGAGACTAGAGACAAGTATAGAGCTAGAGTGAAAAGGACACGTCCTTTGACCATACCATTGAAAAGATTATAATAGTCAAACAAGGAGATCTTTCAATTTGGAGGGGCCATATTTGAGGCGCTTGAGTGCTCTAGGGTTAAGTAGGTACGTGCACCTATAGATACTCTAGTATTTCTTCCAGTGAAAGAAATAACTATTCTTAATTTGACTAAAAAAAAATCTAAACCTACAAATTGCATGCATGTTTGTTGACAGACGTACGTTCATTCGAGAATGTCACTAAGGGAGTATGCTCTAAAACCAACCATCTCCTTGAAATTGCTCCTATAAATAGCTATAGAATGAACATGAGGTGATCCTTAAATGGACCATGTTCACCATTGAATGAATAAAAAAATTCTTTTTTATTGCAAGAGCCAATCATTGTCTATCATTTTCTCCCATTTCTTTAGGATAGAACCACCCATAACTGATCAAATAAGGAATTATGGAAAAATTTGGAGCAGTGCAAGGCAATGCAAATATTCTCAAAGGTGTATCGATAAAAAGGCGATTGCAAGAAAGACTGATTGTTTTCCACAGTACTCATAATTTTTTGGGGAGTATTTTATAATTAGAAAAACAATTTAAAAAATATATAAAAAATATGTTTAATGTATACACCTTTAAGAAAAAAGTACCCTAGGAAGGAAAAGTGTAGAAAATTTTTCTAAGTAGGAGAACTAGAAAAGTGCAAAATTTCATGAAAATTAGTGTTTTGACGTTTTAATTTGTCAAAAATAGGAAAAAAAATTTCAAAGAAACTAAAAATTGTCCATTCGGAAAGACTTCTTGGTGAAGATATTGTACCAAAAGAATGATCTTCAAACTATTTTCAATAAGGCAACCTAATTTCACTATTTAGTGTACACACTAGTTCAATAAATTTGATCAATGAGACCCAGTAACGTACCACATATTATCAATGAGCGTATTTACATACATCCCTTCGCATCAGTTCCACGCTGTGCCCTTTTGGGGGGCAGAGCGTTAAATCGTGCCAACGAACTGGGCCCCACAGGGTAATGTTTGAGAATAAAAGAAAATAAAAGCCCCCTATATTGTGCCATCACTAGGTTATGTTGTCTAGCCCCGCTCCCTAATTTGGCGTCTTTGATTGCAAATCTGCATTCAGAAATTGCAAAAAAAAATTTTGCAAAAAATAAAACATTCCTGCGTTTTCCCCAACGGTAAATCTAGTCTGCGGGGCCCAGTTCGTTGGCACGATTTAACGCTCTGCTTTTTCGGGTTTTTGAAAAAGTGACAGGATGGCAATCACTTAAAATTTGGTGAAGCATTTTATTTCTTCGTACATCCATCTTTTGTACCATAAAACACTTTTCAATCAAATTCATACACTTTTTCATCCAAACTTGAAATTTTCATCCATATTTTAAATTGGATTGAAACTTTTCTAGCGAAAAAAAATTACTTTTTTCTGGGAAAAATATATTCACTACGAAATGGTGCTTTCTGGCTCCATTTTGCCCCCCACCCCAAAAGGGCTGTTCCACAGCACCTTGAGATAATTGTAAGCGAGGAAAACAACTCACTTAATCATTTAGTAGAACTTCTGACAATTCAATTCAATGAATGCACTGACAATTCAATTCAATGAATGAATGTGCTGCGTATCTATGAGGCCGCTAGCTAGCTCGCTCCTCCAGCTAGAATTAAACATGACAAAGCCAAAGAAATGGAGTACTTCCACTTCACGGATCGAATTGACGTTTACTGTCTGAGTATAACTCGGAATGAGATAAGATATAAGAAGGTGTCAATCACCTTGACTTTGGAGCTTGGATGTGGTACACTTAGTACTAGGAAATCGGACCACTGTCTGCAGTTTATCGATCTTCATTCTCCATTCTCCATCTTCTGATAAATCTACAAGAGTTGAACTCCTAAAGTTTAATTATCAATCCAAAGGCTAGGGCATACTCCTCGAATCGGAAGGTAAGTCCGGAAGAAAATTGCGAAGTTCATCTTTGACATCCGAGCGTCTGAGTAGTGGCTCAACATCGATCCTCACCAGTAATTAATAAATGGTAAGAGAGATCTAACTATTGAAGTCCTGGATGAGGATACTGAAAAACATACCTCCAAGTACACTCAACACATCCAGCTACTGCTAAGAGGGACAGCTCTGACATTTTATGGATTTGACAATTTCCGGCTTAATTTCTACAATTGCAGCATGGTGGGTGGAACCCTAATCAAGCCACACAGCTCAATTAGCATGGTTTGATAGATTATGAGAGAGAA
>VACF01000623.1:0-41475 GCA_006891605.1 Pleurozium schreberi
TAACTTTTGACTCATATTTCCAAATGTCATGAAATTTGCGCATATGAAAGATATTCCTCGTCCCCACATTCTATTAAAATTTCAGCCTAAAATATGCAAATCTCCAATCACACGTACCTGCCCAAAAAATTTATGTTGCCAAAAAACGCATGTTGGTCCTTTAGGGGTTAAAGGTTAAGTTAGCTGCAACCTTTAAGTTAGTTGCAATCTCAATGCAAAGTTTCACCAGTTTCACATTTTCGTCCTAAACTAAAATCCCTCACATCTAGTATTTTTTTTGCCTAGAATGAAGACATAAATGTTGTGGAAATTGTACAAGTTTACACCATAGAACTTTGTGTCAATTTATGGTACACCTATTACTAGTGCTTAGAAAATTCATAACTTTACACATACGTTGTCCAAATAAATTATCATAAATTCTGTTGGAATTGCTTCACATTTGCCAATTTGACATATCTTGCCATTTGATAGCAATTGTGCTTAGTTGCTATTTGTAACAATTAGCAATGCGTATACCTTGAAACGCATTCATCATGTTAGTTTTGTGACATCTTGTTGACGTTTTCAACACTCAAGAGTTGCTTTGCCTTATGTTCTACACCATTTTTTTTCCGACCTTGGTAGGTATGTGAATTGGTTCCATAGGATTGGCATTCCTTCATAATGTTGTTATAGGATTGTTTTGAAAAGAAGAATGCACCTATTGGTCAAAGAAATGGATCATTTCTAGCATAGTACTGTGGTGTTAGATCTCCTTGTTTCAAGGATGATCTACCATGTGATCATATGTGCCAATTTTTTTATGGGCAAACTTGAATGGACTTCAGAGGAATCATGACACACACCGAACTTCAATGTGGAAAGTTGTAAGTTGAAATGGCGGTATTTTCATGCACTTAACATATCATCTACTTCGGTAATTAAATAATCTGTTAGGAAGTCTAGTCATTTCCGATTCTGGCAAATATCCTGCCACAACATGAACATACTCCATTTATGTCAGTGGACTCTCATCTTTGAGTTGGAATGGGGTTGAATTGAAATGCGGGTTACGATCTCCCACTTTGGGAGATCAATTGGATAAGAAATTCAAACATAGTGCTCTACAACATTTCATCAATTCAAGTTCGCTCTTGCACTCAAGGATCTCTCCGACCACTAGACTTTGGAGGGCTTAGCAAAATATTGTAAACCACGTGCAATGTTTTGAAACATGCTTGAGCAACGCCTTTCAGAAAACATGCGAGTTTTGAAAAAACATTCATCAAACATGCCAAGGTTTAATAAGCAGACATGTTCCAAAACTAATTTTTTTTCAATTAAGACTGTAACGTTTAATAGCAACGTTAAAAGTCTGTCAGAGAACAAAAACAGTTTGCTGTCATTATTCCTCTCTGAATCGTTCTCACTTCCAATCGAAGCCTCAGACACTGCAATTACCGAAGGCACTTCAGAGCGGTCGCCATGCACTGAAGGGCGAGTCTGGCAAATACCGCTCCTGTGAGTGAAAGTACTTTGAACAAGAAAATTTGCAATTGGTGAAATGAGCTCGGTAGGAGCAAGAATACTGGAGAACGTCTCAGACACATGTATAACATCAAATACAACAAAGAAAACAGTAGTCTCGTATCATTCTTGTAAATATGGATTCCTTTTTGTTTTTTCGAACTGCAGAAAATGGGAGCAGCTATCCTTAAGTGGATCCATGATTCTAATACCGATTCAAATTGTGTGGTCGTGAGTCTAATTAAGCAGTCTGCTTTTTGCGCTTTGGTGTTGATTTCTGCCGACAGAACTCACAACATAAACCTTAATTTGGACAAAGCCTCGGTCCGTTATGCAGCGCTGCACCACCTTGGGATCATTGCATTGCATCTCCAGTTCTAGAGTGGTTGCTGATCTCATGCCACCCGCGTCTCGCGGTTCTTCATAACATACGACAGGCAAGCCCCAGAAAAATCAATCGATGCTAAATCCGCCTCGCATTTGTCGTAGATCTCCCAACAATTCTCCGGGGTCAAATGCCTCTGTCAGTAGACCAGCTCTTAGAATCGCATTCAATCTATCCTCAGGACTTCTAGAACTTGTGCGTAGTATCGAAGAAGGCAGTACGTGACGTGCTTGTCCGCAGCAGCGTTGAACTCGATCCGGCATAGCTCTTGTTTTTTCATTTGTGATGTAAAGCAAAACCAAAAACTGACAGTCGCAAACTAGCTCTCAATAGCCATGTCAGGCAAGCTCACCCTGAACGGGGAGCTGCAGCGCCTTCATATATCTCATGCTGGAACATTTCTCGAAATGCGGACGACGCTGTGGCCAACACACTCCGATTCGTCAGACTTGTCTGTCAAGAACTTTCGGATGGCAATGTTTGAGCAAGCCATGCCTCACTCAGTATAGTAAACTTGCCAATCACCTTGGTTGGAAATAAGTCAATCTATGGTTGGTAATGGGTGGTTCTACCTTATATGAATATTAGCCTCAAAATATCCAAAATTTTTACCACTCCATATATGCATACATGATAAGGTAGAACCACCCATAACTCATTAGGGGGTGATTGCAAGAAAGACCCCCCTGTTTTTGTAGCGTTTGGCATAGTACTCATGTTTTTTTTGGGAATACTGTAAATTAAAAAAACAATTTTTAAAAAATGTGAAAAATATATTTAATGTATACACCTGTAAGAAGAAGGTACCCTATGAAGGAAAAGCATAGGAAAATTCTCTAAGTAGGAGAACTAGAAAAGTGCAAAATTTCATGAAAATAGGTGTTTTGATGTTTTAATTTGTAGACAATAGGAAATGTAATTTCAAAAAAAACTAAAAACTGGAAATTTGGGACAACTTTAATACTCTACGAATAAGCGATGAATTATTGATGTTTCAAGTAGTAACAAGGGTCCAGTCACATTTAAACATTGAGATTCTGCTTTTACAGTGTATCTTCACCAAGCATGTTTGGATGCAATAGAATCAAGAAGAGCTTCGTATGGCCATGCGTTAGCTTTACAAAGGGATGATTTCTAAAGCCACGGGAAAGGAAATGCAGGCTTTCGTGGGTTTCTGCCTTATCACAAGTGTACTCCCCTTGCTGGTTTAGTTTTTTGACACCATTTGACGGATGTTGTTCAGGGTCTTGCGCTTTCAAATGGCCACAGCCTTGGTTTTCAAGAAGGATCTGCTCTACCAGGTTCACAACTGCCGCCAAACATCGAGATTGGAACGAGTCTGAACGGCAGTGACCAATTGGACTCACTTCAAACACTTGTGCGCACTCTTCAGCAGCACATTTCCGATCAGCATCAGAAAATCCAAGAATTCGGTACCCAAATTTTGCAGTTGCAGAATCAGCAACAAATGCAGCAGGAACAACTCCAAGAACCCAGGATTACAAACCCTCAGTGGCCATGTCAGTTTTGCCATCAACAGCAGCAGCTGCAAGTCCTCAATCCAGGAGTTCCAAGCTTTGTGGTGGAGATGGAGAAGAGCATGCATCAACAGGATTACTCGGGCTTCATGATGATGCCACCAGATGGAGGGGAAGTCCAGGAAGGCTTCTCAGAGTTGAATGCACTTATGTACATGTAGAGTAACTGGCTGTTGTAGTAATTTCATGGTAGCATATACGGAGTAAGTTTTACACAGAATATTTTACGTTTTCACGTTATGAAATACTAAGTCTTCTGTTTTGTATTCACATGAATGAAAGTATTTTTTCAGTCTTAGTCTTTGGTCTGGTAATATTGGACATCGCTAGAGTTGCAAGATCCTAATGGCTATCATAATTAAGAATGGAAAGAACAAACATAAACCCCTCAATTGTTGTGCATGCTACGCTTGAACCCTAAATCCATAGCCATTCCTCTGCAGCAATATCGCAAGTACCCAATATTTAAATTGACAATGTCACTAGGTTAAACAGTGCGTAATACGAGATCATTCACAGCAAATTTTATCCAAGTGCGAGGCACCTAACATGTATAACCACGAGATGATTAGTGAAAAATATCCTACTTGTTGAAAGTGCTATCTAGGTTTCCTTTCTTACAGTAGAGAAACAGATAGACAGCAATTGGACACAAAAAAAGAATACCCAAGACTTTGGAGCAATGAATTTTAGATCGTAGACACAAGTTAATTAGAGGGCAAGACTTGATCTCTTCCATTGAAGAGAAGTTGTCAACGAGACCCCGCATCATCCGTTTAGCATGATCACCAAGAAAATTACAAAACAAAAATGAATCAATACACAAATTTTGCATCTAAGAAATTTTATGTGAAATCCCTTGCTCCTCAAGTGATTTATCAAGGTTTCAGGTGCACAATTGGAACAATGGCACGGTGGGATAATTCTCCCCTTCACTGATGGCCTAGTAAAGATCGATCAAGGACAATGTCTGCAATAAAATTTTGTCTCTCCACTCTCAGTATTCAATTGAATGAAACTACTCTCTTTAAAGTCATAGTATGCAAAGACACAAAGAAACTACATTGAGATTTTCGCAGATTTTGAGATAGAATGCTAGTTATTGGAAAATTCATTAAAGAAAATAATAATTGAAACCAAAAATAAATAATGCCCATACAGTAATCCTATAATGAAATTCTAAAAGTTGATGTTACCTATTTATAAAAAAAAGTATTAGTAAAGAGATGAAGCAATTTATTTTCAAGTCGAAGATAAAAATTAGACTGCAAAAAGTCTCAATGTAACGAACATGGCCTCCTTTGATCAATTCCAAACAAAACCTCAAATTTCAAATCAAAAGAAATGACATCCTGTACTGTACTGCAAACAGTAGCATACAGCAACCGACCCCCTGAGAGCGTCTCCATTGCCCAGGCACCGTGATGCAGTACCGTACCAAGACATTACCATGCAACGGATTAATCATATTAACTTGAAAAGTTGAAAGGATTAGGTGATTGATGAAAAATTATCAAATTTATTGATGAATAGGTGCATTCTTCATTTCTTACTATATGATTTCTTGAAAATCATTCTTAGGACACTTTTGTCTATCGGTGCATTTCCAGGTTAATGTATTTCATGGTGCTTGGAACATAACTTACATGAAATTATTTACATGTCAGGTACACTCCATGAAACACATTTGAGTGTGAGCCACTGTAAATTGACACGGCATAACTTAACTTAACCCTTAAAGGACCAAGAAGCCCTTCATGACCATATAGTATATTATGAATTTGGTGGTATTTAATCAGAAAAACATTGACCAAATACTTTTCAATACAAAATAATTTAATGATCACGATAGCACATAAATAACAATGTATCACAATGCACATATTAAACCACAATTGAAGAAACATAAGGCTAAATACGAGTCGTATAGATGGACCCCATGGTCCTTTAAGGGTTAAGGTAACTCAGCCTAATATGCAAGATACAACTCTTGACAAGCCTAATGCAATCCCACTTCTTCTTGTGCAGTACATTTTACAAGATACATATACACAACACAAATTTTTGGGACTACCATAGGTATGTCCAACGTTGTGCATTTTACTTTAAAGATGAATTCCAATACATGAAAATGAATATAATTTGCAGGAAATAATAACCCCAAAATTGCAATTCTACAAACCCTAACTAATTAAACAAAATCTATTGTTGATATATATTAATCCCTCATAAACAATGGAATGAAGTCATTCATACACATATGTACATGTATGTATTATTTGTGTACATATATATGTGTATATGTATCATCTTACAAAACCTAATCCAAAGATTCTCTTGACAAGTTAATTGCAAATGCCATATTTGATTTCTTATGTTGAAACAACTTAATTTGTTTTGTTCAAAGACAATTATATAGGTTTCCAACGAATTGAAGCAATTTGCAATCTATTGAATGAGAATGTTAGATGCTTTGAATTTCATGGAAAAAGAACATCTTTTTCAAAGCCTAAATTTTTTTAGATATCTTTGAGCATTTACRGGCACATTGAAAAGAAAATTGTACCATCATGTCAGAGGAAGAGGAAGAGGAGCCCACGGGTCCCGATGTCAATCCGCGGAGGGCAGCAATGGAGGCCTATGGTGCTCGCCCTTGAGCAAGCTACAAAAAAACTTGTTTCCTTCACTTTAAACGCAAATATCTTGCAATCTATACAGCCAAAGTTTGTGAAATTTCTTCCACACATTTTTATGCAAGTTTAGTACAAGATCCTGTGGTTAGATATACCAAAAAAACATTAAAATTCTTTTTTGGCTCTTTGCTTTAGAATTGGCAAGGTTTGAGTGGTTTTTGATGGAAAAAAGGCCTTGGGACTTTAGAGGTTAAGTTTGAATTCCAAACACGGATGCTCAATTGTGGTGCTAAGTACACTAAATAGGGATATTAAGGGGACTATAAAATTATAGGGACTTATTGTAGAAAATTGTAGATGTTTGAAACATGATGTACATCCCCTTGACAATTTTCATAACTTTTGACTACATAGTTCAAAAGTTATTGTATGATATGTAGTTTTCATTACTCGGCAGGCAGCCGGGCAAAAAAAAAACTTCTTTAAAAATTACATTTTTTTAAATAAAAATTTGAAATTGGTTCATAAGATTTTTATCTAAGTGGAAAGTTTTGAATCATTCTACAAAAAGAGTTTGAAATCCATTATTTCATTCAATTTTTGATATTTTTGGAAAAAAATAAAAATAGAAGGAGTAAATTTTTTAATCCAACATTTTAACCATTGGGATTGGCAGTTTTCAATTCCATAATTAAATTGTTTACATTATAGTATTTGGAGTCATTTTCTACTTCTTTCTACTTACTATTTTTTTCCTATATGTTGTACAATTTCAAATGATCTGAAATTTTTCAAGTATGTAACTAACTTGCCTTGAAGAATGATATCAAAGAGTAACCACCATTTTGGACATTTTTACATACAAATGTGACCTTGCAAAGTGCAGCTGCCTGGTTTTCATAGTGACAAAAAAATGATTTTTGTCAATTCAAACGCTAATATCTTGCAATCTACATGGTGGAAAATTCTGAAATTTTTTCCACATCTTTTCAAACCATCGTACTACAAGATCCTATGGTTACATGTGTCAAAAAATGTTTTTTTTCTAAAATATGGTGCTTGTATTAGAAATGGTAGTTTTAGAATGTTTTTGATGAAAACATAGTCAAAACCATTTAGGGGTTAAGGGGACCCATACTAATTAATTGATATTTCACACTATATAAACCTCTATTTTTCTTGTACATTAAGAGTGATTACAATGTCTGGGGGTTGTACATCATGTTTGGAGCATCTAGAGTTTTTGTCATTTAGTCCCCTTAATTGTTTGGTCCCCTTAATTTCTAAAGACCATTGTCCCTTTGAAGGACAAATGGGATTTTGGGCAGGTATTTAAAGTCTCATAGTTTGTCTTGATTTTTTGAAACATTTTTTGAAGATAGAAAAACTAATTAGCTTCGTGGGAATATATATTTTTTTTCAATCAATGCCTAGGAACAAAATTATTGCCCAAATAAGCTCATAACAGAGGAGAGGAGGCAGCCAAAAAAAAATATTTATTTTATTTTATTTTATTTTTATTTTTTTCTCATAGATTATATTTTTCCTAAATAGAAAGATTTGATTCATTCCATTTGAATTTGTTATGAGAAAGGTATGGACAATCTTGTTTAACGGGCAATCTAATCAACTTTTTGAAAAAATAAGTTGTAGGATTTGTTTTTGAATGCAATTTTTATTAATTTTTCAAAATTAAAAAGTTCCACATGGTCTATTTTGCTTTCTAGAACAATCTTGCCATTGGAATTAGTGTGTTTTAATTCCATCTTAAAGATATTAATAGTTTTGATTTTTTTTCTATCTTGTACCTACTTCTACTTAATAATTTTTTAAAGAATAAAAATTGAGCTTTTTTGTATTAATTTATTTTTTATTAGACTCTCAACTCAATTCTCTACCATAAAGATTTAAAGCTCAAAACTCTGTAGTGCAAAAATCTAAAGTTAAGAAGGTTCAAAGTCAAATAATCTAGTCCTGCAATGTTGTTGAAAAACTGCGTTTTTTCACTTTAAACGCAGATATCTTGCAATTTGTGCAGTCAAAATTTGTGCAGCATATTTTCATACTAATTAGGTGTAAGATCCTACGGTTAGATGTGCCCGAAAAGTAATTTCCAATGTTTTTTACTCTTTGCTATAGAAATGGCAGTTTTGAGTGTGTTTTTGCAAAAAAAGGCCTTGGTCCTTTAAAGGTTAATAACCCTATTGAGTGTACAATACTTTCACTTCCAATGCTTACTTTTTAGTTTTTTTTAATTTTAAACCAATGATTCTCACGGTGTGAGAATTCATGATTTCCATGGTGACCCGCCCGACGTTTAACCCCTAAATGACGCCGAGGCCATTGCCTGGTCGATGAATGAGACAACATCTTTCTTTGTGGGACAGAAATGCAACTATCCATTCTCGGAATTTGTGCTGGAAAGGGAAGATTTTCTACAATGCTTTGACTTCCAACAATTGTTTTTGAATTTTTTTAGGCCAATGATTCCCACGGTTTCAGAAATTGATGATTTCCAAGGTCACCCTGCGTCGTTCAAGGGTTCAGTGCCCATTCCGCCAACACCGGTAGCCACTTTTGCCACTACCAAGTCCCAACCAAGCACCTGTCCTGTGTGAACACAGAAAATACTGAACCCGTTCGAGTACGGGGGTCCCAACTCCCGACTCGTGCAGTCCAAGCCCTGGTTGCACCAACATTCCGTCCCCTTCGACATATGGCATCAATCCGCTCACGTCCTCAGTCACTGCCGGTGGTTTTCAGTCAGCGCAGTCAACAAATCCCAAATTCATGCTGTACAGTAGACGAACGTCGCGAATTCTCCAATTCCCTGCTTTGACCCACCMGAAATTCAGCTACATAAAAGCCCAAGCCTCACAGTCTCTCAATTCATCAGTCCACCAATTCATGCATCACAGTCAATTCCTTCGTGAACATCAACCTCTTGGAGATTCTGAAGCTGGGTGTGAAGAAATTGAACCTTTTGGTGGTGTCTCCTGCTTCAGAGACTGACTCAATTGGTGGTGTTGGCGCACATTTGGGGATTCGATTAGTGTTTGGACGACCGACGACGATGGCAGGTATGGCAGTTGAAGTGGCAGCTATGGCGAGTGCGAGTCGAGTTTGTGGAGTGAGTGGTAATGCAGTGGCTTCGAGGAATTACGCGTTGGTTGGAAATGCGAGAGCCGTGAAGCGAGTCGCAGTTACATGTGTAGCGAAGAGCGCGAGCCAAAGCTCTGTGCAGTCCAAGTCTGTAGARTCCACGTCTGTGCAAAAGCCTGTGCAGTCCAAGTCTGTGGAGAAATTGTTGAATCCCGCGGAGGAGCTTCTGGAGTTGTGGAAGAGGCAGCCAGCGGTGAGTAGTGGCGGGCGAAGCTCCGAGACGGAGGCTGTGCGGCGGTTATTCATGTGGGACGCTCTACCGAAGAAAGGTTTGTTGCAATCGCCATAGCCTTGAGTTTTGCTCTAAGTTCCTTCAGGAAGCTTCGTAATGTACTGTAAATTTGTTGCTGTAGCTGATGAGATATTGTGYTGTTTGATTTTGTACAGAGCAATTGCAGCTGTTTAGCGTGTACGAGATCAACGAGCACGACCGCGACAGCCCTGCATTTCTACCCTTCAGCACCATCAACATTTCGAAATTTAGTAACAACAATGGGGACGCTGGTTTCTTCCATAATCTCTGGAGCACGCTCTCAGGCGGGCATCAGCATGGACTCGGAGATTTAGTCCCCTTTTCCAACAAGGTAATAAAACTACAATTTCGCTCATGTATCCCAACATCTTTCCTCATAATTACTCTAAGCCCACAATCTCTCCTCGAGAGGAGGAGTCACAGCTCATTCCAGTGAATTTTGAACTTCATCTCAATTAGGTTAAACAGCATAAACCCAAAGTCAAGATTCAATAAGCTTCGGTTGCTTGTGTACCATTGTTGATTGTTTCATGTTTCCCATTGCAGATATACGACAGCTCCTTGCGAATGCGATTAGGCGTGACAGCRGGGATGACGATGGTCGTGAAAGCTTATCCCGGCAAGGGCCAGAGCCACCACACGAAGCAGAAATTCTTCTTCCCAGATCGTTACGAGGCCATGTACACATTCTACATGGGCGACATGGGTCACGTTTCCGCCCAGGGTCCGTTCTCCACGTTCGAGGATACGCTGTTGACGATCACGGGCGGAGCAGGGCTGTTCCGGGAAGCCAAGGGCGTGGTTCACCTCCACAACATCACGCCGTTCAAGCTGTTCTACACCTTTCATGTGCGCGGGGTGCCTGAGTTGCCCTCCGTTTTGACCTCAACGCCCGTGGAGCCTAGTGAGTATGTGCAGCCGTGCAGGGAAGCTGCTTCGTGCCAACCGGGGTTTACACTCCCTAATTACACTGATTAGATTGATCACAGGAGCATAGGTACATGTAGTAAAAAAATTTATACGCGCGTGCTAGCTGATTGAATTCTTCACAAACATTTATTTTCAAGCCCATTCATTCCAACATAACGCCATGGAGTCCCTAAATTTCCCGACTTCACCCCGCGAGGAGCCCTGTGAGTATGTGCAGCAGTGCCGTGAAGCTGTTACTTGCAAACCCGGGTTTGCCCTCCTTATTTACTCTGACTAGTTTAATCTCATTAGCATTTTTCGATAGTAGAACTTCACGTGAGCATGCTGGCAGATTGAATTCATCACCAACATTAGTTTCCGACTCATTCATTCCCATTTTGTCACTCTGACTACCATTATTTTCAGACATATTTGTAAAAAACTCTGTATAGAGTATAATTCATCTCACAAATGCTGCCGATTTTTCAGCTACTTTCACAATTCCAGCTCATTAATTCCATCTGTTGCCTCAAGGGGAGGGAGTCACAGTAGATTTCACTGAACTCGTTGAATTCTAAACTTCATCTGTCTTCCGTTGCGCTTCATTTCCAGTCTTTGCACATAAAATTGGAGGTTCCAAGTGACAAGCTTGCGTAAATCAAATTTCTTCATCCTCCCATTCTTTGTCTCCAATGTTTGATGAATAGTGCTTCAGCTGATTAATGGAAGCACAATTTAGCGGTCGACCTTTGAGGAGGCACGCTACCTACTACTGGGAAGAAGAAGAAGAAGGAGAAGAAGAAGAAGCTTTAATCTTTTTCATAGCCTGCCGCCCCTTTGGGAGTGTAGAGAGGCCCAGCGCCATCAGGCAGAGGCCCCAACGTGCCCTCTCCCGTTTTGAGGAGCTGGTTGTGCGGGAAGCGCATGGGATGCTTGAGCTCGAACTCATTCACCACCAGCGGCCGATTCTCCGCGTAGCCGATGTACTTCCTTGTAATTGCAGGAGCTCTTGAAAGCAGACTTGGAAGCGTTAAAAGCAGGCAAACCACCACCTGAGGACAATGAAGATCAACGAAAACTTTTGTCTATTTTGTCTCCGAAAGTAGCAGTGTAGAATGGTTTCCCCGGAAGGAAGTGTTASTTGGATTAATTGACAGTCATGGTCGCATGATCCCAAAGCGCATTGTATCCCTACGTAGCTTGGTTATGCCGTTCCGACAGCTTTTGAATATCTGCTTTACCTTCAAAAAACAAGGAAATTTAATGTGCAGGAGCGTCAAATCGTGATGAAGGCGCAGTCCTGTACAGTCCTGTACTTCAACAATACACTTTTAGTCTTAAGCAATAACATTCCTTAGGGTTGATTTATAGCACTATTGTGATGTGTTGAATTTAACATTCCTCTATGTAGTCCCATTGGAAAAGGAATCCAAATTCTTTTTGTGCACAAGCTTGAGCTCATCTCAAATGAAAGGTACTGAAAGCGACATGAAGAAGACAGACGCTGGTTCTTCAAGAAATTCAAGTCCAAAATTCAAGGCGCCTCGGAACGTTTGAGTGAACCCTGCAACCTGTCATTGACAAAGGTTAGACGTTGATGATTGATTTAGATACTCCTCCATAGCAACGCAAAGGTATGTTCTCACTTGATGTTAAAGAGTGGCGTTAGAGAGGTTTTAGGAAAGAAATTAGGTACACCTTTGAAGTGAATTCACTTTGCAAATAAAACTTACGATCAAGAAGGCCGTCACCAAAGAGCAGAAAACTTGAAAGTTACAACATTGATATTCTCCCAAATTAAACATTAAACACAACGAACACAGGCCCATTCTCAAACGACCAAAAAATCTCCTGAAAGGCGTCAGCCAAGTAAAATTCCAAAAAAAAATGAGTGATCAGATATAAACAGTTTAGATTTGTACTATTATACACTCGAGATCACTAACAACTTGCGTTGTTACTTGAGCCGTGTTGCGCACAGCTGTTCTTAACCAACCAGCACAAGAGCTTCYTTAGGCATTGCATATCTACAMTTTCCTCTCTAAAGTACCTTATAAACACTCACGTGCAGAGGAACAATCCCCAGCTAATTGAAAAGTTGCAGCATCCAAGAAAGACTAATGAATGAGAACAGTAACACTTTGACACTCCCACTCTAGCTTGACCCTTGATAGATCACCAAAGAAGAGAGCMAACTCAAGGTGTAATCACGCGTTTCCACCTCCGGGGTGGAAACTCTTTCCTGTAGCTTTCTTCCACCGGGTCCCAATTCTGCTCTGGCARCTTGTTTGTGTCTTTGAGCTCTTGCAAGGAAGGGGGAGTTTTCAACCATCTCCTTGTGTCGAGAAAGCCCTCCACATCTCGGTACCCTTGAGCTTCTTCTTCTGAAAGYTGATGAGACCAAGGGATGCGAGATGACGAATTTGCCCCTGGGCCAGTGCTGTTAAACTCCCCAAAATAGACATAGTCGTGTGCAAACAGCGGTCCTGTGTCGGTCATCCAGTCCACCCAGCCCTCAGGAGCAATGTGCTTCCCCAATGTCGTGTCAATAAACACTACTCTTGCGTATTCTCGCCACGGTCGACCCAAGTACGTGAGCCCTGTTCCAGTCGAATTGTACGTTGCTAGGTCGTACCCTGTCACGTTGGACCTTAATATCACGAAAGTTGAGTTCGATGTTACAAATGTGGAGTTGGAAGCCGCTAAGCAATCTTCTTCACACCACCGACTTTGCGCAGTTATAAATCCCTCACCTGATTAGGCACCACACAGCAAGAAATTGAGGGTGAACAATTTCAAAAAGGAAAAAAGGGTGAGCGTGAAACTCTACTTTCTTGCAGGAACAGCACAATGAAAAGGCTCTCGGAACACAAGCATATGCAAACCATCTGGCAGATCTCTCACTCAATAAGGTACTGGATACTAAAATTATTATATACCAGATCGCATCTCCTGTACTGACCCCTGTTACCAACAGCAACTCATCTCATCCAATACATATTAGACTTATTAGCGAGTGGAGTAAGCATGACTTCGCTAAATAGCAAAGGGGTTGTCTACTATCACTTCTAGCATAAGAAAATCAAAGTGATAGAATTTTGATCTCAACAGAATTTGGCTCTTGCACCAAACGATCTCTCCAAAGCTCTACAGATCTCCCCCAATCACCCCAAAATTTCTAAAACATACGTGAAAAATGCTTCAAGCGACGCATGTAACATCCCCTACCATAAACACCAAGAATTCTTGACCTAACCAACTAGGTCTTCGAATTTGACTGGTTTAGGGTAATCATGTACCTCTCGAGAAAATCGTGCAATTTTCAAAAACCGCTGATGCATATCCAAGTATGAAATCCACGTTCCCTTCGATGCGAGAATCTTTGTAGTAGTGCTTTCCCTGGTCAGCATACAAGGTGTCTTGCCACCCCAAGAAGACGCACTCATAGAACGCACAATTGTCCCCCGAAACGCGAATTGCAGGGGCTTGAGAGTTGTAGTCGAAATCATCTGGTTTCGGTGCGCTGTTTTCAAACGTGATTCCTTTGGCCACAAAGTTCGACGCGTCCACAATCACAGAGGGGCAATCCAAGATAGTATACTCGGAACCATCCGGCTTCTTGTCACACGCCTTTCTATTGTACGTTAACACAGTGCTCTCTGCGCTCTCGCCCAAGAACGTGATGTAATCCTGAAAGACGACAACATCGTGGCCATGCCTTAAAATCCAAAAACCACCTTAATCTTAACAAATGGCAAATCTCAAAAGAAAGCTAATCTCTGAAAGAAAAAGCTAAATCCCTCCAGGGTTTGTAATTGGGACGAATTCCTTTGGCCAATGCCGCAACATGCAAGAACAGCCTTACYCTGAAGAATACACAGATCTTAAAAGAAAGGCAAAATCTCTCAACGGCCTCTAMACGGGAACAAATTCTTTCGCCAATGTCTCAGCATCCGCAAACAAGCTCTGTACCAAACACAGATCTCAAAGAAAAGCAAAAAACTCTTCCAAAGACCACATTGTATCCATCCTTCAAAATCCAAAAGCCACCTTCCTCTGAACAGAACACAGATCTCAAAGAAAAGCTAAAACTCTCGAGGGATTGAGACTAGGAAGAATTTTTCTTGGACTAATTTCTCTTGCCGACGACTTTCTCTTGCCGAAATCCAAGAACAGCCTTTCTACACGGGGAGAAATTCTTTCGCTAATGTCAAAGCATCCGAAAAAAGCTCTGTACAAACCACAAATCTCCACGAARACCTAAAAGCTCTCCAGAATTTGTACATGAGAAAAACTCCAACACAATGCAAACTAAGGGTTAAATTAACTGTAAATTTCTTATTCGTAGGAGTTTGGCTGAGATATCAGATTTTGGCGCAGTTACTTGATGAATTACACAGTGCTATACTTAAAGAAAGAATTGATTGAGCGTTGCCTTACGTTTTTTTCCTGCAGGGTCGAAGATGATACCACTGGAAAACTATGGTGTGCGCTGCATGTCAATGGGATTTCTTATGGAGAAGGATGCTCCAGCTGTTTGGAGAGGGCTCATGGTAATTATACTTTTTTACTCGTCTTTTCTGCTCCCTCACCAACATTTTATCASAATTGAGATTATTATTCACCTTCATTGATTATGATACTATTCTTATACAGTAATGGACTACGCAATATACAGTTAGATGCAAAATRATATGAGGTTGCAAYTCTTGAATAGTAAGTGGGGAGAGGAGAGGAGATTTAGTGGGACTTCTAACGATATTGAGAGTTTCTGTCCCAGTGSGAACGTGGCAGGTTATGAGTGCATTGGAGAAGCTTGTGCGGGGTACTGCTTGGGGGAAACTTGATGTCTTAGTTATTGACATGCCTCCCGGTACCGGTGATGCGCAAATTTCTATCTCTCAACGTCTTCCCTTGGCTGGTACTAAAAGATCAACTATCTGTGATATTTTCTGGCTGTTCCGCAAATCTCGCATTCGATTTATATGCTGGAATTGGCCCTGCTTGGAATTTGTGGGTCATTGTTCATCGGTTTTGCCTTATTTATCGCGGTTCCGAAAAGGACTTTCTGTGTCTGGAGGATCGGAAAGTTGGACTCCTATTTTATTCACGTTCTTTTYTCAGTCTACTTTGTTAATAGCTGTAATTATTAAGTACCKAAGATTTCCCGTTCTTTGTTCTCGAATMGTTGTGTAGTAGTGCAGACCCTGCATTCATGCAATTTGTTGTTTTATGCTTTATAAACCTGTGGCTGAATTTTGTGTGGTCCTTTTGTTTGGYGGGCAGGGGCAGTCATAGTCTCTACTCCACAAGATATTGCACTCATTGATGCCCGGAGGGGCGCTAACATGTTTAGTAAAGTCGATGTCCCTGTGAGTGACCTTGGCTTTTACGATTCTTTCACTTGACTGTAATGTATTTTCACAAATGATGTAGACTTTATTTTTGTGCCAAGTATAATCAGGTGCATTYGTGGTGGACATGGTTTTATTTATTCCCTATTTGTTGCAATTTTASCATTTGAMATGGAAAGGCATTGGTAGTYATCATGTTGACTGGTTAGAKGGGTGAATGCAGGTACTAGGTCTTATAGAAAACATGAGTTATTTCAAGTGCCCCAATTGTGGTGAGCRAAGTGACGTKTTTGGGCACGGAGGSGCTCGTGCAACTGCGGAAGAAATGGGCATGGATTTTCTAGGAGAGGTTGATTCGCTACCTCTAATTTTATGATTCGCAAATGCGACTTGTAGTTCACCTCAGTGTACATTTCATACTGAGTACATTCTCACTCTAGTTTTATGAGACGTAGCTTTGATCGTGTTGCAGGTACCACTGAATATCGAGATTCGGAAGACTTCAGATGCTGGGAGTCCTATTGTTGCATCAGCACCAACTAGTGCAGCTTCCATTGTCTACAGGGGCATTGCAGTAGAAATAGCTGCRAAGTTGAAGGACTGGGATTCGTCTGGTGTAGGTGTTGGACTCCGCACARGAGTAGAGTAAGCTGTGCATGTATCTTGGATAGTACGCTCCATTTSAGTCTATCATGCAGTCTCGCTATCGTTTGGTGTCAGGCACATGCAAAAGATGAGCGAAATGGCATGGAAGCTGCGMTTACCTCATGGAGCAGTCCAATTGTTGCTGGGCGAATTTCTGATGMATGTCCATTACAGGCAAGGAGTCGCGCGTGAATAGCTGCACACAGGTGTGCTGAGAATTATCTGTTAGAGATGACATGACAAGTATCATGAATTATGACAACTTCAGTGAAGTAAGCTGGAAGCTGTTGGCTTGTCATGCGTTGAATGTACGACTTGGCTTTAAGACGTGGAGTTATTTTCAGCTTGTCTGTMGCTGCAATAAGCAAGTGCTTTTCTAAATCTGTGTATACTTGTGAACGTTCRGAGGCTTTTTGTCTTCCTAAGAGTTTACATATAGTTGCAGGGAGTGGAGGCTTTCTCTGGTGGATGATTGTTGTACCATCTCAAATCAAGTAGTAATGAATCCGAGTATTTTTCTCTCTGCAATTTGTTCTCTGCGTAACCTCGATTTCTTCACCGCAGTAGATCAAGTACGTCCCTCTAACCTGCGTCTTCTGTCTGAGATTCGGTGTTCCAAAGTCTAAATATTCATTTTCATGTCCAATTGCTGTCTACTTGTTTCTGTACCATAAGAAAGCCGGAAGCCTAGTCAGCACTTTCAGCAGACAGCATAGTCAACGTTCATCTCGTAGTTTTACATATTTGGTGGTTGGCACTTGGGAAAATCTGATCTCGTATCACGCACTGCTAAACCTAGTGTCATTCTCATTTGTAATATGGGGTACTTGCAATATAGCTGCAGCGAAATGGCTCAGGATTTAGGGTTCAAGGGTAGGATGCACAACGATTGAGGGTTTTATATTGGTTCTTTCCATTCTTAATTATCACTGCCATTGAGATACAGCAACTCTAGCAACAATATAGCCAGACCATAGACTAAGGGTAAGAATGTACTGTACTGTACTGTACTGTTCATGTGAATACAAAACGGAAGACTTCATATTTCATCATGTAATCTTCCCCGCTAAGTTAATGCATGAAGAGCGTACTATCTTCAGTGTAAAACTTCTATGCTACCATTACAGTACTGATACAGCCAAATTACGCTACAAGTCCATAAATGTATCCATTTCCCAGAAGGCCTCCTGGACTTCCTCTCCATCAGGTGGCGGCGCCATGAGACCTGGGTAATTCTGTTGATGCATGCTCTGCGCCATCTCCTTCTCAAAGACTGAAACTCCTTGGTGGACGTCTTGGAGCTGCTGCTCCTGAGGGTAAAACTGATATGCCCACTGCGAGTTTTGGATCCTGGATTCTTGGAGTGGCTGCTGCTGCTGCTGCTGCTGCTGAAGACCTTGCTGATTTCGAAACTGCAGTACCTGGGTACCGAAGTCTTGGATTCGCTGTTGCTGAAGAGAAATCTGCTGTTGCTGATCAGAAATCTGTTGTTGCTGAAGAGAAAGTTGCTGCTGAAGAGTGCGCACAAGTGTTTGAAGTGAGTCCAATTGGTCACTGACGTTCGGTCTCATTCCACTCTCTGTGTTTGGTGGCAGTTGTGAACCTGGTAGAGCAGATCCTTCTTGAAAACCGAGGCTGTGGCCATTTGAAAGCGCAAGACCCTGAACAACATCCGTCAAATGGCGTTAAAAACCTAAACCAGCAAGGGGAGTGCAATTGTGATCAGGCAGAAACCCACTAATGCCACGCTTCCTTTCCCGTGGCTTTAGAAATCATCCATTTATAAAGTCAACGCATGGCCATATGAAAGGCTTCTTGGTTCTACCGCATCCAAAGATGCTTGTTGTAGATACACTGTAAATGAAGATCACCTCAAGGCTAAAACGTGACTGGAACCCTAGGTACTACTTGAAATACCAATAATTCATCGCTTATTCATGTGCTGTGCACATCGTACATATTCTTATGCTTCAATGCATTAGAATCCTCTCACTAACGGGAACAAGACCTAAAAGCTAGCAGATTCCACTCTACTAGTGAAAACCACTCAAAAGCAGAAGGAATAAGGTCCTTACCTTATGCATTCCGTCGAGAGAATGGGATGTGCATTCCAAACCATGATTGTCACCAATCATGGCCATACCCAGTCCCAAGTTCTCCGCTTCACTCCACGGACAAGCTGTTGAGGTTCAGCTGGGTTCATCAAACTCGTGCCACAAGAATCCACGTGGACCTCATCATGTCCTGGTGTTTCCTGAACTTCCCAAGCTTCTAACAATTCCTGCAGCAACAAGGCTGCCTCCTCCTTCTCCTTTGCCTCCGCTTTATTCTTTTCGAAATCTTCATAAACCTTCTTTGCTTGACCTATCACCCACTTCCTCTTCTCCTTCCCAGTGAGGCTTCGCTCCTCCTCGCTCATGGGGGGGACGGGAAACCAGCCATCCAGTAAACCTGCAGAAGATCTTCGGTTGTAGTAGAAGGCGGCAATGAGAAACTTATTGTGCGCCTCTTGCGGGGTGGCGAACTGCCATCATGTCCATAATTGCTTATTTGATTGGTTACGGGTCCCTTTACCATGTAGTAGGTTAAGATTTGTGGGCTCAAATGTTGCACATATGGAACTAAGGGAGTATGCTCTACAAGTGACCATCTCCTTAAATCACCCCTATAAATAGCTCTATAATGGATATGAGGTGATCCTTAAATGGACCATAATCTTGTAAGCTTCATGATGAAAACTTCCACAAGTTTCCTTGATGTTGCCCTCCCTAAAATCCTCTTGCAATCTCAACATGGTTGATGAGAGGCGATTGGTGGCTTGCTTTTGGGATTTGCGTTGGTTCCTCAAGGATTATCCAGTAATGGTATCAATGACTACAAATGTATGATAAATGATATCAAGAGAAATTTTTGTAACAAATAATGCACCTTCTTATCCAGGAATCCAATAAATTAACCCCTAAAGTTCCATGACTATGTTTTCACCAAAACTCCTCCTAAACTGCCATTTTTGTACAAATATAAAGTTTTTGAAACAAATTTTTTTTGACACATGTAACCGTAGGATCTTGTAGTATGATAACTTGAGAATATACAGTAAAAATTTCAGAATTTTGCACCGCGTGGATTGCAAGATAAGGTGCACCCAAAAGCGCAGCTGACCTTAAAGTGCCATCTACAATCCGTGTACATTTCCAAAATCAGTCATGTACGCATACTGTAGATGGCGCTTTCAGAAACAAACTTTGACCGTTAATAACTTTTGCATATTGTATCCAAATGCTGCGTTTTTTGGTGCATTGGCCCGTGCTTTCATTTACCAACAAGACAATATGAAATTCTGATTAGACTAATAATAGTAACTAGACACAATACCAATTTGAGGCACTTTTGGGTGTTCCCACCTTATAAGCATTCAAATTCACTGAAATCATTTTTTGGGCCTTGCAAAAAATAGGGCAGCAACACTTCAAAAGCTCACTTTTCTATGAAAAAAAGTCCAAAATGGTGGTGTTTCTTTGGATTCATTTTCCTTGGCAAGTTGACCACATGCTTGAAAAATTTCAGATCATTTGGAATTGTACAACATATAGGAAAAAAATAGTAAGTAGACAGTAGTAGAGAATGATTCAAAATACTAAATTGTTAAGAATTTAATTATGGAATTGAAAAATGCCAATCCCAATTGTTGGAATGTTGTAATAAAAAATCTACATCCTTTGATTATTTTTTTCCAAAAATATTGAAATTTGAGTAAGATGAAGGACTTCAAAGTTTATTTTAGAGTAGAAAATTTGTAACTGCCCGCAAACAAAAAATCCTCATATCTTTTGACTCATTGATCAGAATGAAATGATTCGAAGCCTTCCACGTACACACAACTCTAGAAAATCAACGTCAAATTTTTTTCTCTGAAAAAAGTGATTTTTTCAAATCTGCTCGGATTGCCCATTTACGGAAAAAAATAACATATTAGGCCATAACTTTTGACTTGTATTTCCAAATGTCATTAAATTTAGTGCATATGAAGATATTACTTGCCCCAAACTTCTATTAAAATTAGCTCCAAAAATATGGAAATCTCTAGCCACACATACCTGCCCAAAATTTCTATGTAGCCAAAAAACGCATGCTTGTCATTTAGCGATGCAGCGGGATAGGATTGTGCCTCTTCTAAGGGAGAGGCACCCAATGGCATCCGTGTACCCAATGCCGTCCCTTTCTAGGTCATGCATTCATTCTAGAAGGATCATGCCTCTTCTAAGCTTACAGTACTGTACTTGCCGATTTCACAACCTTTTTAATTTGTAGTTCTCCATGACAAACTCTGAGCAGACAGCAGGGGCACCACGTTCAGATAGCAGAGAAACTTGCTCTTGTGGTAGTAATTTCAGCACTTCTCAGGGGTCAAACTAGGTTGAAATGGTGGCAGAAGGTCGACTTGTGTTGAAATCTTCGATGCTAAGGCTCAACCGAAACATGGCTCAGCGAGACATCAGTCCTGTGCAACAGCAATAGCAATTGGATCTGGTTTAGGCTTCCATTCATGTGAATACAAAACATAAGACCTGATATTTCTTAATGTGAAACTTTCCCACTAATTAATGTATGTTCAAACTGTATAGGAATACAGTCTTATTCTGTGTAAAACATGAATGCTACCATTGAATTACTGCAACAGCCAAATTACGCTACATTTACGGAAGTGTATCCATTTCCCAGAAGGCTTCCTGGACTTCCCCTCCATCAGGTGGCGGACTCAAGAAGCTCTGGTAATTATGTTGATGCATGCTCTCCATCTCAAAGACTGAAACTCCTTGGTGGGCGACTTGCAGCTGCTGCTCCTGATATGGCCACTGAGGATTTTCGATCCTGGATTCCTGGAGTGGCTGCTGCTGCTGAATACATTGCTGATTTGGCAGCTGCAAAATTTGGGCACCGAAGTCTTGGATTTGTTGTTGCTGATCAGAAATTTCCTGCTGGAAAATGCCCTGACGTGTTTGGAGTAAGAAAAATTGTTCACTGCCGCGCAGCTGCAAAATTTGGGCTCCTAATTCTTGGATTTGCTGTTGCAGATCAGATATTTGCTGCTGAAAAGTGCCCAGACGTGTTTGAAGTAACTCCAATTGGTCACTGCCGGTCAGACTCAATCCACTCTCGGTGTTTGGTGGCAGTTGTGAAAATGGCAGAGCAAATGCTTCTTGAGAACCAAGGCTGTTTCCATTTGGAAGCGCAGGACCCTGAACATCATCCGTCAAAAGGTGTCAGAATCCTAAACCAGCAAGGGGAGTGCATTTGTGATAAGCCAAAAAAACCACTAATGCCTGTGCGCGCTTCCTTTCCCGTGGCTTTAGAAATCAGCCATTTATAAAGCCAACGCATGGCCATGTGAAAGACTTCTTGGTTCTGTACGTCGCAACCAAAGATGCTGGTCGGAGAGACACTGAAATGCAGCATCTCCAGGTTCAAATGTGTCTGGACCCTAATTACTAATTAAAAGACCAATAATTCATCGCTTATCTATGGAGTATCCACATCGTACTTATTTAAATGCTTCAATGCATGCATTACAATCTTCTCACAAACGGGAACAAGACCTCAAAACAGATTCCATTCTACTAGTGAAAACCACTCGAAAGCAGAAGGAAGAAGTTGCTTACCTCATGCATTCCGTCGAGAGAATGGGATGCGCATTCCAAACTGTGATTGTCACTAATCATGGCCATACCCAGTCCCGAGTTCTCCGCTTGACTCACAACGGCTGGCTGTTGATGTTCAGCTGAGTATAACAAGCTCGCCCCACAAGGATCCACATTTCCCTCAGCACGCTCTTGCGTCGCCTGACGTTCACATGCTTCAGATGGATCCTGCACCAAAGCAGACAAGTCCTGGAACAACGCTACCCCCTTCTTGAAATTTTTGTAAACCTTCTTCGCTTGATCCATCACCCACTGCCTCTTCTCCTCGCCAGTGAAACGTCGCTCTTCCCCACTCATAGGGGGGACCGGAAACCAGCCATCCAGCAAACCTGCAGCTCTGTTGTAGTAGAAGGCAGCAATGAGAAACTTATTGTGCGCCTCTTGCGGGGTGGCGAACTGCCCGAGATCGAGCCGTGGCACTTTTTCGCCGTTCCACATGGGAGGTGTCAATCGCGCTTCATACACCACCTTGGTGCCCCCTCGCTTGTCCCGTAGTTCTCTGCGGTGCACTCCTGTCGGAGCTGCCTCTCTGAACTTAATCCACACATAGGCGCCTAGGAACAGGACTATTGCGACGTAAACATCTCTGAAATCTAAAGAACTCCGTGAGTAGGCTTTGGAGCCACCCCTGTCGACGTTCCCCGCAAGGTAATGGTAAACCAAAGACAGCAGAACTACTGCCGACACGACAACGGCGTAAGACGGGACTGAGGCCTCTGCGGGCTCTTCAGCAGAACTCTTCCATTTGTCATACAGACATGATTGCCCAATGGAGTACAGAAGTGTTGGACGCCCGCTTTCCAACCAAGCATTTAGTGATGTTTGGACTGCGTTCACCCATCGTAGCTTGGAATCCAAATCTGACAAGAAACCTTTCTGTAAATAACGGCCATGACGGATGTCCACCACCCAAGAAACCTTGGCACTGCCTACGATTGCCCTTGAATGTAACTCCAAACCATACCAGTGCAGTAAAGTATCAGTCAGGAATTCAGCAGCAGCCAATTCTCCATGACGCAGTCTAGACAATTCCGAAATCAAAATCTCAGAAATCCTAATCCCTCCCATGGCCTCCAGTGCATATATATAACGTCCCGCGCAATACCCCAACCCCGCCCAGAACCTCCGATTAATTGCCTCCAGTAGCTACCGACAGTGCTCGTGAAATTGATCCAGACTGTCTCGTTCCCCACGACTGAGGAGTGACACACAACAACAAAAAGTGGGTGAAGCTCCCGGTSGAACTGAAAGGCCGGAGCAGAAAGTGGAACAGGCAAGCGTCTGCAAATTGAAGCTCCAGAAGAGAAGGAAAAAACTGATGAGGCAGGAGCGAGCTTGCTGGGAGCTCACTACAGTGCAACCGCGCAAGAGCTCGGGTCTAGGGTTGTACAGACAATTGGGGGGGAACAAAGTGGGTAAGTTAAGTTTACAAGACCGTGAAAGTGTCAAAGAGGGGGGGAGAAGACACATGGCAGTCTCCTAGTCTAAGACTGAGTAACTTACACGGCAATGACTCCAGGCTCCATTGTGTCCCTCGCTTCAAACGCATCCACAATCTACAGTTGGCCAAGAACTACACTGAATAGTGAAATGGAGGGCGTTAAATCCTCCTCACGAACTGGGCCCCGCAGGCTAGATTTACCACTGGGGAAAACGCAGGAATGTTTTATTTTTTGCAAATTTTTTTTTTTTGCAATTTCTGAATTCATATTTGCAATCAGAGACCCCAAATTAGCTTGGGGGACTAGAGAATTTACCTTAGTGACGGCCCAATCTAGGGGGCTTTTATTTACTTTTACCCTCAAATATTACCCTCGGGGCCCCTGCGGGGCTGAGTTCGTGAGGAGGATTTAACGTCCAGCATAGTGAAATTAGGTTGCCCCTCACTAATTTCTTGACATTCCACACTATATAAATATTTATTGTACATGTACAAGAATGCACTATTTCTGAGTTAGTTATTGGTGTAGTTGGAACTCATGAACCTCCATGTGTAGAGTTGGAGAAATATTTGTTGACTTTCATGGCTTATGGAGTAACTTTCTTGGGGTAAGGCAACCGAATTGTAAAGGCAACCTAATTTCACTATTTAGTGTACAGGACTATAATGGTTGAGTCTATAGTACCCCAACGAGCCGAATGCGGAGGTGGTTTTGCCCCCGTACTTTAACCCTGGGGAAAACACTAGAACTTTTTATTTTTCATGCATAATTTTTTTTTGCAATTTTTGACTTCATATTTGCAATCAGAGGACCCAAATTAGCTAGG
The DNA here is from genome assembly GCA_006891605.1 of Pleurozium schreberi. Lineage (NCBI taxonomy): Eukaryota > Viridiplantae > Streptophyta > Bryopsida > Hypnales > Hylocomiaceae > Pleurozium > Pleurozium schreberi. The sequence goes on from VACF01000623.1 coordinate 24,356, forward strand.
AGAGGTGTTAATCATAAACCATTATGGCACAAAAATAGGGGGCTCTTTTTTACATTCACCTATTGTTACACCTCCGCATTCGGCTCGTTGGGGTACTATAGACTCGACCGACTATAATGGGTATGACTATCTTTATCCGATCAAAACAAGGGAGTGAATCTTCTCATCTTAATCCAATGACATGGGAAGGACAATATATCGTGCCAATGAAATGGGCCCCACAGGCTAGATTTACCGGAGGAAAAAATGCAAGAATTTTTTATTTTTTGCACAAATTTATTTTTACAAATTCTGAATTCAGATTTGCAATTAGAGACTCCAAATTAGGTAGGAGAGGTAGAGAATATAGTCAATATACCCTAGTGACGGCTCAATATAGGGGGCTTTTATTTACTTTTATCCTCAAACATTACCCTGTGGGACCTATTTCATGGGCACGATTTAGTGTCCTCCATGACATGGGAGGTAAGTAATTTCTTAACCCTAATTTATAGCAATTCATTGAGGCCCCATATTGCTCCAAAATACTTGTACTTAAAGCAATGCTAAGGTAGGAGTTCCTAAAATGGAGCAAGTTCTAAAACTAATCAGGCTATGGAGGTACATTTTGCACTCTCCAATGTATAAGCAGTCTACATTTGAGGAGGTGCTTGGTTTTAGAGCCCATTTAAATGCACCTTTCTACAACTTCAAAAATTCATAACTAATTCCACAAAGATCCAAAAAAATATGAAACACCACTTGGATTAGATGCCAATTCCACTTGTCTTTTAAGGAAAATTTACTGAAAATTATTTCAAGCATTTTCACCTTGCCAAAATTCAGCTTTAGCCTTTAGATGGGCACTTTGTGGACCTCCTACCTTAAAATTGTCCTTTTTTTTAATTATGTAACAAATTCATCTGTATTATCCTTCAGCTAATTTATTCAAGTACATCCCTCTACAATTTTTAGAATGAAAATTGCCTTTGATTACACATTCAATGTGGACCACCTTCCAAAAGGAGTTTCTTTTGGTCCATTCCAAAGATGAAGTTCTGTCTATCAACATTTTTATGAAAATATTGTATGTCCTACAATTTGTACAATTCAATTAATATGAAGGATATCAATGGGTTGAGATTACATGGATAAACATTTTACCCCCCAAAAGTTTAATATTCACCTTTTTAAAGTTTTTGTAGTGGAAAGTGGTGTTGGATTAAAGGAAAATTGAAGTTGCTAAAAACTTTTACAAGAAGTTGAGAATTGTACACCTCAATGGTGAGAATGTTCTAATAAGCAACATTTATTCCTTGTTTTTTGTTTTTATTCTGGTAGTTTCCAAAATTGAGTTCAAAAATGGCTTTACATGATTCTTCTACCACGATGGCCCTAAAAATAAATCTCTTCATTATTTTCACCTCATTATTAAAATTATGGTTTAAATGTCTTTGAGTAGATATCAATCTAGACTAAAAGAACAAAATCAATCAATCTTTCCTTAGAACATTTTTTTAGTTGCTTGTTTTGATATTGGAGTCAAAAACAACTTATAAATTTTGCAATATTTATTGAAATGATGTGAAACAAACAATTACATGTAAATTAGAATGATTAGCTGCCCAAAAATTTCTTGCAAAAATTTCAAATGATTAAAACGGGGATACAAGTCGTTGCAAGAAACACATGCCATTTTTGTCTCAAAACGGCTAATTACAGTGAGTATTGTGACTTTGGGAATAATTATTTTTGAAGTAAAATAAAATATGAATAATCAAAATTTTGAACATTTAGGTCTTAAGATATTTATCTCTAAAATTTATGCACGAAAATTGAGTGATGGAAAATGCCCCAAAAATAGATACCTTGATGTTTGATTTTAGAAAATAGTAGAAATTCCAAGAAAATAAACTAAAACAATCCATTTGTCCGGACTTAAGTATGCTCTTTTTCAACCATTTGCATCTTTGAAAAAAAAATTGTTTTCTACACTTAAAYATAGGTAGATACATGCACTTTGAGCACACTCATGTGGAAGGTGGAAATTTTACTATTTTTAGAAAACCARTTTGTGGTCTTTTGTAACTTTTGTAAAAGTCTCCATCCTCAAATGTCAAGTAACCTCCAAATTTGCATTTTTGGATTGAAAATATTACTGAAAATCCCTCAAAATGGAAAATGTAGACCTCCAATCGAGGGCTATTTAAAAATAGTGTACTAATTTTTTTAAATTGAACAAAAAATCCTCAATATTTGCATCTACCATATGTACCTCTGTTTCAAATTTTGTACAACATTGACATATGACACAAAAATTACAAGCAAAAGAATACTTGTTTCAAACAAAGGGGACAAAAAAAAGCCAAGTGTTTCTTGCAATCACCCATATCTTCACCTTAATCCAATGAGGCTCATATACCAAAGAAGGTTGATTATTTCCAAAATCATGTGATATTATAGTTTGCACCCATGGAATTATAATCTTGAAGATAATTGAAGATAATTAGATGTTGGAAGGTAATAGTGAGGGTATTTTACCTCCCATGGATAAAATGGGATCTTTTTGTTTCTTATTCACCCCATGAAGGTTATACTTTTTCCTATTAAGTGAAACCGAAACTTTGAACTGTGGGAGCAATTATATAACTTGTCCTTTCATTTTTAATTCTATTGAAATTCACAAGTTTTTTATATTATACCTCATCTTTTCAATACTTTTAGTGGGCATGTGCTCTACAATTTCAAAAAATAGAAAGGCAATAATCTCTWAACCCAATAAGGATGTCAAGGACTATAAGTGTCTAATAAACATCTTTTAATCCCTAAAAGACTAGCATACATTTTCTTGCTACATAGCAATTTTGGGTAGGTACTTGTGATTGAAGATTTCCATAATTTTGGCCCTATTATTAACCCCTAAAGTCCCGTTGTCCCCTCGGGGGACAATTTGGATTTCAGGCAGGTTCCTGTGACCTTGATTTTTTATGAAACTTTTTGAAACTTTCTCATAAGATAGAAAAACTGATTAGCTTTGTGGGAATATAATTTTCATTTCAATTTGTGCCTGGGAGCAAAAGTTATACAACAAAAACTCCAGAACTGAACTCAGCGGGCAGCAAAATTTTTTTTGCAAAAATTCAAAATTAAATTTTTAAATATTTTTTTCTGAAATGATATATTTTTGTCTACATGTGAAGCTTTGATTCATTCTATTTGGTCTAGTAATGAGAAAGTTATGGACAATCTTGTTTTTCGGGCAATCTAAGCATCTTCTTGGAAAAAAAATTATAGCATTCATTTCTGAATGCAATTTTCACAATTTTTCAAAAACAATCGTTGGACAAGGTGAAGTTTACTTTCTAAAACAATCTCACCGTTTGGATTATTCTGTTTCAATCCCATATTAGAGCCATTAACCATTTAGTTTTTCTTTCAATCTTGGACCTACTTCTACTTAACAATTTTTTAAAGATTGAAAATCAAGTGTGTTTTTTTTTTAATTTTTTTTTTCTAGAATTTCATTTCAATTCTACAACACAAAAAATTTTAAATTCAAAGTTTGGAGTGCAAAAAAGAATGACAACTGACAATCAAAGTCATCTGAAATTGCAATCCTATGTTCAAAAAAACTCTCTTTTTCCACTTTGAATGCTAATATCTTCTAATCTATACGGTCAAACTTCATGAAATTTTTACCACATGATCTAAGACAAGTGAAGTACAAGATCCTGCGGTTGGATTTCAAGAAAAATTCTTTTTTTTGTTTTTTTGGATGAATGCAACAAAAATGACAGTTTTCAGTGGTTTTCGACAAAGAAATGGCCTTGGGACTTTAGGGTTTAATAAAAGGGTAGATGAGGAATATCTTCACATTCACTAAATAACATGACATTTGAAAATATGAGTCAAAAGTTATGGCCTAATATGTTATTTTTTTGTAAAATGGGCAATCGGGGCAAATTGGAAAAAATCACTTTTATCAAAAACAAAAATTTGAAATTGGTTTTCTAGAGTTATATACATATATGGAAAGCTTTGAATCCTTCCTTTTGATCACTAAGTCAAAACTCAAAAGTTATGAGGTTTTTTTGTTTGTAGGCAGTTATAGATTCAAACTTTAAAGTCCTTTCATCTTACTCAATTTTCAATATTTTTGGAAAAAATTGAAATTTTAGGATGTAGATTATTTAATACAACACTGCAACCATTGGAATTGGAATTTTTCAATTCCATAATTAAATTATTAACAATTTTGTATTTCAAATCACTCTCTTCTACTATCTACTTACTATTTTTTTTGTATATATTATAGAATTCCAAATGTTTTGAAACTTTTCAAGAATGTGGCCAACTTTTCTAGGAAAAATAATCCAAAGAAGCACTACCATTTTAAATATTTTTTCATAGAAAAGTGAGCTTGTGAAGTGTAGTTGCCGAGTTTTTTGCAGGGCCCAAAAAATGAGTTTAGTGAATTTGAATGCTTATATCTTGCAATCCACGTGGTAGAAATTCTTAAAATTTCTAGAGGGTGGGGTCTTTATGTTCCTTGTTTACCCCATAAAGGTTATATTTTCCCCTTTTGAATGAAATAACTTTCAACTTTGGGAGCAATTTCATATATCCACTATCACTAGTAGAAAACATGCTATAAATGACTGTCCTAAATGACTGAAAATTGTCCACAATGACTATAAATGAGTCATTATGGACACTTTTTAGTCATTGAGGATAGTCATTTAGAACATGTTTTTCTACTAGTGTATTTTTTATTCTATTGAAATCCACAAGGTTTTAATATTATACCTCATTTTTTAACACTCTTAGTATAAACGGGCCCTACAATTTCAAAAATAATAAGACATTAAACTCTCAATCCAATAAGGGTGTCAAAGATAATAAGTGTATAATAAATGATTTCAGACAAGAAAAATTGTAGAAACGAAGAACGCACCTTCTTGTCTATGAATTAGATAAATTAAAGTAGAATATTATGGTGTTCTTGTGTTTGTACCCTCTTGCCATAGAATTAACCCTAGAATGCCTAAAGAGTCAAAAATTGGCTTTAAATTGGTTAAAGTCTATTTAAAGATGTTAAAAACAAGTTTTCATCCAATTTTTTTCCAAAATTCATTTGCTCTTTCTTATTTTCTATGCACAATAGTAGGTCATCATGGGTGTCTTGAGTTTTTTGTATGAATTTAAGTGTGAGGACCATAGATCACCTAGTATTGTATTTGACAACTTCTAATTTTTTACTCTACATCTAAATTTCATGAATGAAGATGATCTATTTCCAATTTACTTCCACCTAACGTTATGAGCTATTAAAATTGGTTAACTTTCCTCTTTTAAGGGGGGGGGGGTGCGGCAGGAATCAAACTGAAGGGGGGGACACGACGGCCAGGGCGGGCGAACTGATCCCCTACCAGAAGGTAAATGTATTTCCTCACACACACACACACTCTACTTTGAAGCCCGGGATTGCATATTTGAATTCAGAATTTGCAAATTTTAACATACGAGGCAGATAAAAAGAATTTCAGTGTTTTCTGCAGGGGTAAAAAAAGGGGGCAGCAAGGGGGTCAGTTCGCCCTGGCCGGACACGACGAGAGGAAATAGGAGGGGGGAACAGAGTCGGTAAGTTAACAAGACCGTGAAAGTGTCAAAGTCGGGGGGAGAAGACACGTGGCAGTCTCAGARTCTAAGACTGAGTAACTGACACGGCAATGACCGACTCCAGGCCCCATTGTGTCGCTCGCTTCAAACGCGTCCACTTATCTACATTTGGCCAGGATTTGCGGGCTCAAATGTTGAACTCGTGAAGATGTTGAACTCGTAGGCTATGGGACACAAGTCACGCAACTGGGGGATTGACTATTGACTATAATGGGTATGATTATCTTCATCCGATCAAAACAAGGGTGCGAATCTTTCCATCTTAATCCAATGACATGGCAGGTAAGTAATTTCTTAACCCCTAATTTATAGCAATTCATTGAGGCCCCATGCTGCTCCAAAATACTTGTACTTAAAGCAACCCTAAGGTAGGAGGTCCTAAAATGGAGCAAGTTCTAAAACCAATCAGGCTCTGGAGGTACATTTTGCACCCTCCAATGTATAAGAAGTCTACATTTGAGGAGGTGGTTGGTTTTAGAGCCCATTTAAATGCACTTTTCTGCAACTTCATAAATTCATAACTAATTCCACAAAAGATCAAAAAATATATGAAAAGACTTGGGTTAGATGCCAATTCCAATTGTCTTTCAAGGAAAATTTACCAAAAATTATTTCAAGCATATTCACCTTGCCAAAATTCAGCTTTAGCCCTTAGATGGGCGCTTTGTGGACCTCCTACCTTAAAATTGTCCTTTTTTTTTAATTATGTAACAAATTCATATGTATTATCCTTCAGCTAACTTATTCAAGTACATCCTTCTACAATTTTTAGAATGAAAATTGCCTTTGATTACACATTCAATGTGGACAACCTTCCAAAAGGAGTTTCTTTTGGTACATTCTAAAGGTGAAGTTTTGTCTTTTAAGATTCTTATGAAAAAAGTGTATGTCCTAAAATTTGTCCAATTGAATTAATATGAAGGATAATGGATTGAGATGTCATGGATAAAAATTTTACCCAAACTTTTTTTTAGTGTAAAGTGGTGGTGGATAGGAGGAAAATTGAAATTGCTAAAAACTTTTACAAGAAGTTGAGAATTGTAAATCTCAATAGTGAGGGTGTTCTAGTAAGCAACATCTATTCCTCGTTTTGTTTTGATATTTTGAGGCTAATTTTGTATACTACATGCATTTCTTTTTAGATTCTTGCAAAAATGCACATTTACTTTTCAAATCTTCACTAAAAATTTGATATGTTTGTAAAACTTATAGAAAACTTGCGATTTCAATTTTGGAAAAAAAATTCAATAAATTATTTATTGTGACAAATTAAAGTAGAGCTTTTACAGAGTATGCTAAATTTTGAAGTTTGAGAGCATGATTTTAATCTCCTTCCTTCTAGAATTAACAACAAGAGCTTGGTAGGTTCTATACTTGACATGCAACAAATAGAGCGAGGAAACTCATTCATCCAAAATCCTCACAGGCATTCATATGTTCTAATGGCTCAACTTAGCCATTGCACATAATTATTCATACCTAAAGGAAAAATATAGAACTTATGAGGTTATAATCTCAAGCTCAATTGAAGTATCCATTGTTTAAATATCCTTTGATAGCCTCATTATAAGTTCTATTGTTCCTACCAAGAGGATAAATTTTCTCCTTAATCTAATGTAGACCATAATATGGTGCGTTGATTTTTYSTTAATCCTAYATTTCCATGACTATATTTTACCAAAACTATTCCAAAATTTGTCATTTTTAGTTCAAAAAGAAAATTTCAGCCAGTTAAAAGGATGAAAGTTTTTATTGTGTATCCAACTATAGTATCTTTTAGTAAACTAGTGTGAGAAGAAATTTCAAAACTTTGTGCTTATTGATTGCAAGCGATTGAGGTAAAAAAATCATGAATTTTTTCCAGATATCAAACTAGACTATAAGACTTAGGATCCTCTCAATTAAATTATTTTAAATGGCTTTGACCGCCATTTTGCACTACAAAAGTTGAATTTAAAATTCCTTGACCTAAATAATTGAATTGAAAGTCTAGGAAAAAAATTCACAAAATAAACATTTGATTTCCATTCTTCAAAAACTTGTTAAGTAGAAATAGGTCCAAGATTGAAAGAAAAAATAAATGCTTAATAGTTCTAAGATGGGATTGAAACACAATAATCCCAATGGTGAGATTGTTCTAGCATGTAAACCTAAGCTTGTCCAACAATTGTTTTTGAATAATTGCGAAAGTTGCATTCAAAAATGAATCCTATAAGCTATTTTTTCAACAAGATGTCTAGATTGCTTGAAAAACAAGATTGTCCATAACTTTCTCATTACTGGTCCAAATAGAATGAATCAAAGCTTCACATGTAGATAGAAACATATCATTTTAGAAATAAAAATTAAAAATTAATTTTGACTTTTGGAAACCACGTGCATTGATTCATTCGAAAAAGAAATCTAAGATTAGGTCGTTCAATCCTATGGAGAATTGAACAGGCACTGTTGCTGTAAGGTTTGAATCCTACCGTAGTTTTTGTGTGCACAGAGCAAGAGAAGGTGGATGCCGGTTACGCGCTCCACAATGAGGAACTCAAACATCTCAAGGACGAGTAGAACGCGAGTTTGGTTTTTAGGGTTTGGGTTAGGGTTGCCGAGGGTTTCGCTTCACAAATCTTTCACTCTCTCCCTTTAATCCCGTTTTGTATGTTGTTCATAATTTTCTTAAAAATTTTAGAATTTTTAGAATTTTCTGTGAAGATTTGAAATTACAATGAATTTTTGAAGAAACAGTGAAGAAAATTCATATCATGTACACTCAAGATTGAAGTTTTCTCTATAGGAGGCGTACATATTGTTGTAAAGGTCATGGTGTAAGCAAAATTAATTTTCTATTTTATGATGTAATTAATTTGAAAATTAGTTGACCATGGTGAGAAGCCCGAAGTTCAATTTGCCATATATTTGCAATTTAGGAATTTTTCAAATTTTCAAATTGAAGCGGAAACTAAACTTGATAGCAATGGTTGGGCTCAAATTCAAAAAATTATAATTATGGCTATATTTGAGATGAAGAATAGGGAATTAAAAGCTTCCAAAATACACAACAAAGTGAGTTATGGATTAAGCATCTCCTTATACAAGAAAAGTAAATAATATTACATGAGAAAAATTCCAACACCATTGATTTTGTTGTCAATAAATTTGAGCATCTCTTCCCTAAAAATTGAAAATAAATTGTTTTATTAAATCACGAAGTTATCTATTGGACACAAATTGATAATACATGTAGTTGTTTCAAATGTGGTCATCTTCTTAAATCTGAAAGACTAGATCACACTAGTAGAAAATTCAGTTTTTCTCTTGATTCGGTCGCGTTGTCCCAGTCACTTTTTGACAGAAGTCTGTTGATTTCAATAGAAAAACTGAATCAACAGAAAAATTGAATTTTCTACTAGTGTGATCTAGTCTTTCAGATTTAAAATCACACTAGTAGAACACTTTCTGATCAATTGCAAAATGGTCAATGGTCAAACATCACAGCTGACCTAAATTTTGCCTAAATTTTGCCTTTCAACCCCTAAAGGACCAAGGCCTGTTTTCTGTGAAAAAACACTCAAAACTACCATTTCTATAGCCAAGAGTAAAAAAAATTGAAATCGTTTCTTTTGCGAATCTAACCGTAGGATCTTACACCTAACTAATGTGTGGAAAAAATTTCAAATTATTGACCACACAAATTGCAAGATATCTGCTTTTAAAGTGCAAAAAACAGGTTTTGCAGTACATTGCGGGACTAAATTATTTGACTTGGAACCTTTTTAACTTAAATTTTTTAGCACTATAGAGTTTTGAGCTTTAAATCTTTCTTATGGAGAATTGAATTGAGAATCTAGGCGGGAAAAAAAAATCGAAAAACTTAATTTTTATTCTTTAAAAAATTGTTAAATAGAAATAGCTTCAAGGTAGAAGGAAAATCTAAATTATTAATATCTCTACGGTGGAATTAAAATTCACTAATCCCAATGGTGAGATTGTTTTAGCATAAAAACTAAACCACATGGAATATTTTTTTTTCTTAAAATTGTAAAAATTACATTCAGAAATGAATCCTACAAGTTGTTTTTTCAAGAAGATGCTCCAATTGCCCCAAAAGCAAGATTGTCCATAACTTTCTCTTAACAAATCTGAATGGAATGAATCAATGTTTTTCGTGTAGACAAAAATATAAACTATAAGAAAAAAATTCAAAAAATTCAAATCCAAATTTTTGAAACTTTTTTTTGTTGCCCCCTCTCCCCCCTTCTCCACTGTGTTGACTTGTTTTGGGCAGAACTTTTGTTCCTGGGTAGCGATTGAGAAAAAAATTATATTCCCATGAAGCTAATTAGTTTTTCTGTCATTGAAAAAGTTTAAAAAAATCAGAACCAAAATTGAGATCGTAGGTACATGCCCGAAATCTACCGTGTCTCCCGAAGGAACAAATGGTCCTTTAAGGGTTAAAAATCCATTCAGTTTGTAAGAAATTAGAATCATTGTAATTTTGTAGCAATAGAAATTGTTCTGAAAATTGTTTTGATTAATCAACTGTTTTATATTTTATACCCAAAATACCCTAGCTAATGACCTTCAAGCTAAAGGCCATTATCATTTTTTTAATATATATATATATATATATATATATATATATATATATATATATATAAATATGATTTTGATATTTTCTCACTTGTAAAAAGAGTGTCCTTTATCAATTTGGTATTTTCAGAATTTTAGAGGTAGGATTAAAATTATTGTGGTTTGTTGAAGTAATAAATAAAAATGAGATTATATCAATTATAATAATATATATTAAAAAAATGGAATTTTTCATCATAAATGAAGGATAGAATGAGAAGCATAATTTTCTAATTTATACTAAAGAATATTTAAGGAAAATATATATGATCAAAGAACACACAAGTGAATTTGGACTGTAATGCAATCAACTTGTAATTGCAATTTAATTCTGTTAACCCCCACAGGACCAAAGCCTTTTTTTTTTTTGCGAAAAACACACTCAAAACTGCCATTTTTATAGCAAAGATTAAAAAAATTGAAAATTATTTTTTTGCACATCTAACCGTAGGACCTTACACCTAACTAGTATGAGACTATGTGGTAAAAATTTCATAAATTTTTACTGCACACATTGCAAGATACCTGCATTTAAAGTGAATAAAACAAATTTTTCAACACACTACAGGACTAGATTATTTGACTTTGAACCTTCTCAACTTTAGTTTTTTTGCATTGCAAAGTTTCGAGCTTTAAATCTTTATGGCGGAGAATTGAGTTGAGAGTAGGAAAAAAATTAAAAAAAATTAAAAAAGCATAAATTTTAGTCTTTAAATTTAGTCAATTGTTAAGTAGAAGTAGGTACAAGATAGAAGAAAAACCTAAATTATTAATATCTTCAGGGTGGAATTAAAACGCACTAATCCCAATGGTGAGATTGTTCTAGCAAGAAAAATAAGCCATGTAAAACTTGTTTTTTTGAAAAATTGTAAAAATTGCATTCAAAAACAAATCCTACAACTTATTTTTTCAAAAAGATGCTTAGATTGCATGAAAAACAAGATTGTCCGGAACTTTCTCATAACAAATCCAAATGGAATGAATCAAATCTTTCTATGTAGGCAAAATTATAATCTATGGGAAAAAAAATTAGAAAAATAAAATCAAAATTTTTAATTTTTTTTGGTTGCACTCTCTCCCATATTTTGAGCTTATTTGGGCATAACTTTTGTTCCCAGGCACTGATTGAAGAAAAATTACAGTTTCAGTGGTCTAGGAAGCCTGCACTTTGAAAAATCATAGAAATTACATTCGACATCTGAAAATCTATTTTTTTTTATATTCATGATTTTTACTTGTTGATACCACAAAATACTAATTCTAGGAAAAAGTGCCTTCAACTATGCTAAATTGCTTATATTGACGGTTTTGGATCCTTTCACCTTAGGTGCATTTGAATTTTCTCTAATTAATAGTGAAGTCATCCATCAGACCACTTTGGTTTGCAGAGCGCTTACATGGTCAAGATTTGATTGCATTTCGGGGAAAGTAAAACACCTTGAAACAATTTTCAGTTGAAGTTTTTGCAAGAAAAAAATATGAAATTGACACTCTAACCCAAGTTGGTTGAAACACAATGGTCACCAAAAAAAAGCACTCCTTGAAATGTACACCACTAGTACATTGAAGAAAGAAAAATGTGCCTCCATGTTAGAAGTCGCTTTTACTAAAGTAAGGTGGTTTTTAGAGCACCCTACCTTATTTTTAGCAGAAAAAGATTTTTCACTAGTGTTTGAGAGAAAACTAGAAACATTTAGTGATATAAGGCTTTGCTTGCCTTTCTTTCAAGAAACAATGTAGAACATTTCACATCCCATCATTAGCTATGGGGCTTGTGGCATTTAACAAAAGGATAGTGAATGGCAATCATGGACTTTGAACGTCTTTGGTCCCCGGTCTTTGGGCACCCTGGAGTGAATGTGTGGCAATTTGTCTTGCCTGACTCCTTGTTGTAATTTGCTTGTGTTGTAATTTAGGGGCTCAGTGCCCCGCCCAATCGTTTGTGGCTTTCACAACAATTACATTATAAGAGAAAGGGGTGTAGTCCTATAGTCCTACAAGTAATGATATGAAAGGGACTTTTTTAGTAAATTTTACTAGAGATGCATGTATTTTTAGCAAAATTTTACTAAAAACACTCATTTTAGGTCATTACTTATAGGACTATACTACTAAGTATGTATTAAAAACATCATTTTATCTTGTAGTGTCAAAAACAATTAGTTGCAACAAAATAAGGGTGAAAAATATTTTAATTGACAAACATGCCCCCAACTCAAATCCCCAAATATTTGCTTGCCGATTGTGCTTGGCTCCAATTACTTTTCATTAGCTGCCTGTTGCACATATAGAACATGTTGCACACTCTTTTGTATATTGACTCTTAGAGTAATAAAATCAAATTGAATGTGTCATTAAAAATTGGTAGTAGCATAGTAGCATAYGCATATGTGTCTATATGTGCCAAATTGAATTTGTAACATTCAATATGTGATTTATTTTTCTATTTACAATAGTTAGTTTTGCCACCATACCAACACTATAGACAACTTCAATTTTTTTTCATATGTTTAAATGAACTTGGTGGATGAGGATTCAAGACATCGAAGGTAGTTTTCTTGAAGGATATTGAATGTTAAGAGCAAGATAGTGTCCTACTTTTCTATTGAAGAACATTGTTTCATTGATAATCTTTGGTTATTTCTTCTAGTTTTACTTTTAAAAAACAAATAAGCAAAGAAAAGAGTCTAGTTTAAGGTACCGATTCTAGTTGATCATTCTTGAAGTGAATCCAAAAAAACCTAACCAAAGTAAAAAGTGGCACTCCCTTTCACCTTTACCTTTTCCCCGCACTCGCCGTAACTCCACACCCACACTCCCAACGCTAATTACTCTCACCATCTCTCTCACCACGAAGCCCAACAAGATCCAGGAAGCCGAATACGAAGCACCCTGCCCATTCCCAGTCAAGCGCGCAGCCAGCCCGAGCGCAAGCCAGACGGCAATGCCGAGAATTATCGCGCTTCGCCCCTCGAATTCGCAGACCCAAAATCTGCAATTGCAGCGCCCAATTCCCGTTTCCTCGTCACTAGTTCCCATCAATGAAGCCCCACAAGCTACCCCACACTCAATCGGGCCGCAATTCCGCTCTTAATCCGAATCACGATTCGGGTTGCAKCAATCCTGGTCACAATCCGTGTTGCAACAATTCAATTTGCAGTAGTTTGGGTTGCACCAAGTTGAATTCCACGACGCCAGAGTTGTTACCCGGTTTGTCCGATGACATCGCCTCCCTCGTCCTCTCTCGCCTCCCTCGCTCTCTCCTTCTGAATTTAAAGAGTGTGTGCAAGTCGTGGAAGAGTTTTCTGGAGCATCCCCAAGTGGCAGAGACGCGAGCTTCCTTGAAGTGCGTGGAAGAGTGCTTTTAGAGCATCCTACCTTATGGGTATATCTGTTCCAAAAGGGTAAGAGAACATAGGATGTGATATTAGAGAAGATATTATTTAGTGGAGATGTAGAGAGTCTTACTTAGGATAGAGGCTAGTTCATCACTTCAGTGATAATTTATTTATTTACTTGGATGAAAGCTTTTCATCAAGCTTATATTATAACTTTTGAGAATTTCATCTCGTTAAAAAAATGCATTGAACATAGGAAATTTCATGAAAAAGTGTTGAAAATATCATTACTAATATACTTAGTTTGCTCTCCAAGGTCAATATTTTGTTTGTTCATAAGTTTGTTGAAAAGGTTGTGAGTTTTTGTATGTTTTTAATTTACAATTATATAATAATATTTGACAAATGAAGATCAATGCTAGCATAAAGGATTTCAACTACCTTAGTGCTTGAGATCATCAAATGGGGTTGAATTAGCCGTAGTGCTTGAGATTGTTCAATCAATCACAAACTTCACATTATTGGGTTGGAGAACAAAATTTGAGCTTGAATAAATAGAGTTATCAAATTGTCAATCTTTTAAGATAATTTTGATTTTTCATGGATTAAAGTTGATTGATCCAAAACCAATTAGGATTTAATTCCCCTAAAAATTTAGGAGTGCAAATCATTGAAGGTTGATTGATCCATAACCAATTGGGATTTGATTCCCCTAAAAATTTAGGAGTGCAACTCATTGTAGTTAGTCAATCTAAAGTTGTTCAAAATCAAGCATTTTAAGACACTACAACAAGTCAATACCTTGAGCAAATCTTTATTGATGATTTTTGAATGAACATTGGTAGTACATTTTGACACAAGAGGGTCTACAATTGGCTTTACAACAAGCCACCTTACTTTTGGTCTTTGGAAGAACAATCATGCTATTATTATAATATTTATCATATAAACATGTGCGGTACTATTTTACCAAAGTCATTATTTTAGGATAGGCAAACAAAGTCCCATATTGCATAAATTTCTAAAAAATGATAATTGGTACTCACACAATTTTTAGTCTTTACTAAGATAGGCACACCCAATTAATTCCTTAAGCCCAAATGTTCACCCTTTTGTGTATCCAATTGTGCCCTAATGGATCATAATGTAGTGAAAGTTGTGATTGATTTGAACTATGACAACTTCAGTGTGAAATTGGGACCATAAAGATTGGCATGGGTTTGAAAAGTACTTATTTCATAAACACTATCATGCTCTTTCAATTCTATGCATTGCAAAAAGTTCATTGATTATTCAACAATCATGAAGGATACTTTTGGATTATCATTGAAGCCATGTAGGTAATTGACACAACTACCTTTGCTTCTAAACGGTTAGGAGTAGTTAGTTCAGTTTAATCTGTAAAGATCATTAGATGGCTGGAAAGTTGCAATGCTAGTTTCATTAGTTGTAAGAGAGTCATTGGCTGGTTGGGAAGTTGCCATGCTAGGGGCTATCATTTTTTGACAAAGCGCAAGGAACTTAGTAGGATTTTGATTATTGTTATGTTTCGAGTAGCCTAAGCATGACCATCTACTTTGGCATGGAAGAAAAAAAAATCATGTGAGTGTAGGGATGTTGCACTTGAGAGTAAATACCACAACTTGATCAATTTGTTACTAAGTTCTTGCAACATCCGCAGCTACACTGAATAGGGATATTAAAGGGATCCACACTAATTTGTCGACATTTCACACTATATACATATCTTCCTTTTATGTACATCAATATTCATTGAAACGTTCATGGGTTGTAGATCATGTTTCAAACATCTATAGTTTTGCATGATAAGTCCCTTTAATTGTTTAGTCCCCTTAATACCCGTATTCAGTATAGCTGAACATGTGCATTGACAAAGGGACCATACCGTACTGGGTCATGCTACTTTACTAGGATGTAAATCAGCGAAGCACCCGCCTACTTTCAATGAATTAGGGTTCGTGTTATAAACCCTGCATGCTCTGTTTCCCCCCAGGAGAGCACCCTACTCACAACCACTGCCGTTGCTTCTCATGTCACAAAATTCGCGAACTCCAAAAATCCTTCACCCATGGACGACGACGACGCTCCTCTCGCAGTTCCGCTCTCCCAAACCCCACCCGAAAGTCCAACGGAAAATGAACAGTCTCTGGCGGAGAGTACAAGACAAGCAGTGACGAAATCCGATGGGCAAGCTGTGGCAGTGGGGATCACCATGATCACAGGCTACTTGGGAGCTGGCAAAACAACGGCGAGTGGCCCGAAATCTCAATTATGTTTGTTTTTTGTTATTGTTTAGGGTTTGCTGTCGCATTCRCAATTTCTGACGAATTTAGGTGACTTTTATCTGCAGTTAGTCAATTACATATTRAATGAGAAGCATGGTCGAAGAATAGCAGTGATCTTGAACGAGTTCGGAGATGAATTGGGGATCGAGAAGGCGATGGTGAATGATGGAGATGGCGGGGCACTGGTGGAGGAGTGGGTGGAGTTGGGGAATGGGTGTGTGTGTTGTAGTGTCAAGCATAGCTTCGTGCAAGCTCTTGAACAATTGCTGGAGCGGCGGGAAAAGTAAGCGTCTTGTTTGCACTGAAATTTCGTGGTGAGGTATCACAGTGAATTTGGGTTTCTTAGGGTTTAAGGTGTAGGCTACTACTGTTAGGTGTATTGTGACAGTGGATGGTATGGTTTCGGTAGAGCTGTATAGAGCTGTGGCAGAGATTAGTTTGTAAGTAAGAGCCAAATTTGTTGAGATCAAGTATTTGTCACTAAATGTATGGTGATATCCTAAACCCTGAACCCGATTTGCTAATTGAAGACAAGCAAGTGAATTGGAAGAGATGAGTTGCTGTTGGTAATAGGGCTTACTAAAGGAGACGGGATCAGGCCCGTAATATTATTAGTATCCCCTGTTTCATGTTCGTTTTCTATTACTCGTTTCCTGAGATTTCGTTCCTTTTGTGATTTACTTGTTTTTGAAATGTTTACGACTAATTGTGCAGGTTTGATCATATTATATTGGAAACAACTGGGCTTGCCAATCCTGGCCCGGTTGCTGCTGTGCTTTGGGTCGATGATCAACTTGAATCTCCTGTTCATCTGGACTCTATAGTTACGGTATGCTTGTGAATGCCCATCGTAATCCAATTATATGAGCTTAACGAGGGACCCAGGATTCGTGTTTTGAAAATGACGAATTCCATTGATGTTTTGTGATAATGGTAATTCAAATGCGGTCAAATTTTATTTCTCCAGAATCAGTGAAGAACATTGAGTGTATAGGTGACAAAGTGGACAACAGAAAATGCCCATATGACCTGAGAATTGCTAGAATAGAGTATGACGCACTATTTCAGCGTCTTATTTCTTCAGTGGTTAATCATACTTGAGCAGCCACTTATTGAGAATTATGCATATACAATAAGATTGATTACACTTGCAACCTTCACAACTGTAGTAGCTTATGCAATGGAGGCTTCTTAGACT